>PVIU01003915.1:0-136187 GCA_004026605.1 Ondatra zibethicus | reverse complement strand
GAGAGTGCTGGGGTACCAAAGCCCCACCGAGGAAAGGGCTATCTTGAGGGAGGAGGGTTGGGGGGGTGGGGGGGTAGAGGTGCAATGTCCTGTAGAACAAAGAGGCCGGGGGTGGGGGATCTTACCGCAGGGGGGCACAGCCCTACCAGTGTGAGCTGCCTCTGATCTCAGCACAGGAAGAGAGAGTGCTGGGTTAAGAAAGCCCCACCAAGGAAAGGGTGATCTTGCGGGAGGGAGGGAGGGTTCAGGGTCCTGTGGAACAAAGAAGCCTGCCTGGACTTTACCGGTGTGCTCCACCGATCTCCTCCATTTCTTAATCTGTTTGTCTTCTGGAACACGGGACTCAGCTCTGTTCTACTTCCTGTTGCTCCTTTTTTCCTCAAGTGATTTTCTTGCTCAACTTGCTCCTTTCCATTATAAATATTTATAAGCATGAACACTAGTAACCACATGGAAGAGTCTATACTAGGCTGTTTTGAGATTTTCTCTGTGAATGGAATTAATCTAAATCTCTTCACTTCAACTTCAGGTAGACTCTTTGGACTAGAGCAAAATGCAGTCACTTTCTTTACCAAATTATCACAAGAAAGATCTCTAGGCAACATACTAAAATTCTTCTCCTCTGAAACCTCTTAAACTAGGCCCCACTGCCACAGTTTGAATCATCATCATCATCATCATCATCATCATCATCATCATCATCATCATCATTGTCATTGTCTTTCATGCTCCTTTAGTATGACCCATTAAGCAGTGCCTAAAGCATTCCACTTCTTTCCAAACCCAAAGTACCAAAGTCCAAATTCCTTCAAACAAAAGGATGGACAGGTATTTCATAGTAATACCCCAGCCCCTGATACCAACTTCTGTCTTAATTAGGGTTTCTATTTGTTTGGAATCTCCAACTTGGGGTGGGAGAGCTTGTTTCAGACCCTGCCCTCAGCATACCAAGCAGCAACTCCCTGGAGTTGCCTCATTCCAGATTCCATGCCCGAGAAAGCCTCAACCACTGGAGGCTCCTCCCCTGGAGATGACAGGGACCACACCTACTGGCTCTTTAAGACCCAGCCCATAGATTTGCCATGTGTGCTCTCTTGTTCTGTCCCCTGCCTTCTTGAGAGCTACCCAGAGGTGCTATACTTTGCAGTGTTCTATTCATCAAATCTGGGTTTATTAATTCAGTTTGATTCGACTTATTGCATCAGCAACAGAGGAACCCTTCTACTGGGACCCGATACTCATCACTATTGCTGTGAAGAGACACCATGACCACTGCAACTCTTAAAAAAAGAAAAGACATTTAATTGGGGTGACTTATATTTTGAGGGGTTTAGTCCATCACCTTCATGGTGTGACATGGTGGCATGCAGGCAGACCAAACGCTGGAGATAGAGCTGAGTTTCCTATATCCTGACTTGTAGGAAACAGGAAGTGGTCTCAAACACTGAGTATGGCTGGAACATATATGAAACCTCAAATCCTGCCTCCACAGTGACATACTTCCTTCAACAAGACCACACCTATTCCAACAAGGTCACACCTTCTAGTATTGCCACTCCCTTTAGAGGCCATTTTCTTTCAAACCACAACACTACCCCAATTAAATTCTAAGAGGACAACATTTGCCTCCAAAATACATGCTTAAGAAAAAGATTCACTGTATGCAAAAGAAAGGCAATTTTTACAAGCTCTAGGAAAGCATGTGCACTGCTATTAATTGTATTAAAATGAGGCAATAAATCATGGATAAGTAATTAGAAAATATAATCATTGCATTCTGAGGCAACAAGCATGATTTCTTTCAAATAGTGTAGGAGTAATTTGTTTTGATTTGTGGTGAAAAGATTGTGATCTCTGTGTATGATTTGGTTTAGCAGCAAATACTATTTTCAGAGTCCATACACTGGAAATTATGTGAATGGAAATACAATGGGATTCATGTTTTAGATATATACAAGTTTATATTAGGTGCTCCAAGAAAAAAATATAATCGGTAGTTTGTGTGTGTGTGTAGGTGAAGAGATGAAGATGGGAATTTATTTTAAAGAATGACCTTACATGGTTGTAAAGGTGGGCACATTGGTAATCTTCAGCCAGTGGGTAGAACGGAGAAAGGAAGGATCCTAAAACTTCTTGGAAGCAGGGTTTCCAACTCCTGGATGCCTCGGTCTTTTTGCCTAAGGCTTTCAAAGGATGGGCTGAATCCAACCCACGTGTTGCAGCATGGTCTGCCTTGTTCAAAGCTACCTTGTTTAGATGTTAACCTCATCTAAAAGTACCTTTGTTTGCCTGGAGTTTCCCCAAATTATCTGGGTCCTGTGATCCAGCATATAAATAATCATAATAAGCCCATCACACAACCATGACAAATCCTGGTATGATCAAAGATAAAGTCAATATGAACTTCAATAACATAAAAATTACAACCCCAGAGACAGAAAATAGAAGATGGCAGAATGGAGGAGAGGAAGAGGGAATTGTGTGCTTGGTAGTTTTTAGGTCAACTTTACACAAGTTATAGTCTTCTGAGAGGAGAGAACCTAGATCTAAAAAATGGATCCATAGCATTGTGCTGTAGGCCCCAGTCTGTAGAGCATTTTTTTAACTAGGAATTGATGTATGAGGGTACAGTACATTGTGAGTGGGGCCATCCCGGGGTTCTATAAGAAAGCAGGTTGAGCAAGCCAGTAGACAACACCCCTCCATGGCCTCTGTATCAGCCCTTGCATCTAGATTTCTGCCCTATTTGAGTTCTTCCAGGCCTCCTTCAGTGATGGACTATGATGCAGAAATGTAAGTAAAATAAGTCCTATAGTTGCCATCTTGCTTTTGGCCATGGTATTTCATCATAGTAATAGTAACCCTTTCTTAGACAAATGGTATCCTAATAAAGAGTAGCAAGAGGAAGTGGGTTGGACTCACACTTTTAATCCTGGAATTAAGGTGGCAGCAGGAGAATAGCTATGAGTTCAAGGCCAGAATGAGCTACATAGTGAGTTCTGGAACAACCTTGGCTATACAGCAAAAATCTCTTTCAACACCTACCTACCCTCAAAGAAAAAGAAAGAAGAAAAGTAACAGCAGTTGATGGACCATAAGCTAAAAACTTAATGCATTTAGAGATATAATTGTCTAAATCTGAAAAGAGGGATAGCAGAAAAGGATGTTTGTGTTAGAAAAATCTGAACTGTTTCCAAAGTGGAGAGCTGGTATCTATATTTAGATATACCTAAATTGGTACAGATAGTTTCAAACAAGGCTCCAAGTCAAGTCTCTGAGGGCTAGATTCATTGGGCAGGTGAGATTTCTAGTGTACTGAGTACCTTTAAAGCTACATAGACAAGAACAGGCTCTCAGTTACTACACTATATTATCTTGAGATGGTCTGGTTTAAGTGTAACTCATCCTGAAATTTACACCCCTTGCTCAGTTTCTGCAGGCATTTGTGCTTCCAGCTCTGAGTTGCAGGGAGAAGTGGTTGCTATCCAGGAGGGTAACTAACAGCTAGAAGTGGTGAGTTCTGCAAATCTTGAGTGAGGAGAGGTAGATTGGGGGGCATTGTTTTTATGGCAAGATTGTCTGCTTTATTTTTTCATATGCGGTTATCATTTTTTTCATATGTGATCATATATCTTTGATGAAAATAAAGGAAATAAGATCCAGAGAAGACTGAGGGGTGATTTTTTTCACCTTAGACAATTCTTATGAGAGGTACAGATGAGAAAAAAAAAGTCAGACAATAAATAAGAGAGAAAGGGGGATTTTCTCTCCTTAGGGTTTCATAATTGGATACATATAACTTTGCTCCAGGGTGTCCCTCTTTCTGTTCCCAGGAGGCAGACCTTCTGCACACTTGTGGTCTATTATTATACTTTAACCTGACTGCTGGAAATGCTGAAGAGAAACATAGGTGTTTTTCAGAACCACAAGTTACTGGCTGATTCATATGTCTCAGTGAGTGGAATGAAAAAGCTAGTCACATATCAGCAAGTTTGAAGGGCCCTGGGAAGGGATCTGCTCCTCAGAATCAGCAGCTCATATAAACAAGGACTAAGACTGCAGGGTTGCGTGTTTAAATGAATAATGTTATGATTCAGCCACACAGCATAGCTGACACTTCTGGGTTCTAGGACCATGCATGTGTGGAGAAGCCCTCAGGCAGAAGTGCCTAATGGCCCTGGCGACCTTAAAGGGTCCTGTGTGACCCATTTGCAGCATGGTTGTATCACCTATGTATGATGCAGCTGCGTGAGCCCTTGTGCACATGTGTGAGCTTTGTCATCTGGAACTTGGTCACCTGACCTGGCTCTCAGTTAAGATGGTGGTGAAGTCACCAGATCTCAGTTAAGATGGTGGTAAGGTCACCTGACCTTAGTTAAGATGGTGGTAAGGTCGCCTGACCTCAGTCAAAATGGCAGCGATCATATGTTGTATGGCTTTTAAAGGCATGATTTTTGAGCTGCAGGGCTTTTAAAAACATAATAATAAGAGAGACCTGCAGCGTTTTATTTTTAACCATAACATTGGGGGTTAAGACTTGGCCAGGTTCTTTCTACTTTCCCTCTGGCCCGGGGGCAGGCCGGCTGAGGACTCGTGGAACCCTGGGCTCCGGAACCAGGTTTCTTTACAACACCTCTGCATTCTATCTGCCTGAACGCCAACCTCTATGCACACTAGTGGCTTTGGTGGTGAGATTTCCCCTTCCAGCCCCTAACCACAGCCATCACTAACATTCATCTCTGGTTGCTTACTATAGCTAAAAACAGGACCGGACAACCCAGAGTTGGTCCTCCTGTTCTAGCACTGCACATGCTATGCGGTGCATTCGATTTGGGGCCCAGGGTCCCCCAAATTTTTCTTTCTCCTTTCTCTTTTCTTTTTCTTTCCTTTTTGACCACTCATAAGTGGTCCCTGCCATGAGAGGCTGCTCCGAGCTCTAGCCTCTAGCCTCTCTGGCTTCTGAGTCACCTGGACCAGAGCCAGTCAGGCCTTAACACCCTGCCTATAGAGAGAGGATGCTCTTCTATAGACCCTATGGTGTTTTTGCGGGTTTTCACATTTTCAGCAGTAAACCCTCAAACTATCAGCGACTGGCTGTGAATGCTCTGCCAGTGTCCCACTGTCTCTACTTTTCCTCAAACTGTCCCTGTCACCACTACTGCTGGTCTTGCAGATTGGTCAGATCCATAAGGCAGCTGTTTTTAATTCCAGCCTTTGCTCCCTGCCTTGGCTTGTGGCACAGCGGCTCAGCAAAAGAGCAGATCACTCTTCTAGGTCTCTCTAATTATTATGTTTAAAAAAACCCACAGCTCAAAAATTGTGCCTTTTCAATACAACATGTGACTGCTGCCATTTTGACTGAGGTCAGGTGACCTTACCACCATCTTAACTGAAGTCAGGTGACTTCACTGCCATCTTAACTGAGAGTCAGGTCAGGTAGATGACTAAGTTGTGCCATCTTCACTGAGGTATTCTCTGCCTGGTTCCCCAGTGCTGACTCTGTTACATGTGTGTTTTGCGCAGTGGCATGCCTTTGGTAGGGTCCACCAAGAGCATCCACTTCGTGCAGTTCCTGTTTACTCTGTGTGTGTATGTATGCATACATGTAACTTAAATGCACCTACGTTTACTGTTAAATGTTATAATTGTCTGTTCATTGTATCTCATTCCAGACTACAAAGCAATAAGTCTCATGTTTTAAATTGGTATGTACTTTTAAGTCTCTTAATCCAATCTTGCTTTACCTGTTGACAGCCAGTACAGTCAATCTCAGACTCAGCTCTCCAGGCAGATTCTATACTGTAGTTATAACTCATCTATACCCGCCAAACAATCCTCAACTGCTCAGAGATGTGGGGAATATGGCATTTAAATGCTTAATTATTTAAAAAAAAAGACTTTTCATAACAAAAAGAGACAAGTTGGCTCCTAGCAGCAGCATTCTACTTCCTCCAAAGAAGACAGAAGACAAATGGGCATAAAACAATGTCCATCCACAATTTGCTTCAACTGCCAAGTGCTGACCACTGGGCAAAACTGCCTTTCATATAAACTAAAGATCACCAGACAGTGGACAGAATCACTGGAATTGACAGCCTAGCTGCTCAGGTCAATCTTCCTACAGATTTCTTAGCCCACAGGATCGTCTTGAGTCTGGCAGGCCCTGCGCTAAACAGCA
The DNA here is from genome assembly GCA_004026605.1 of Ondatra zibethicus. Classification (NCBI taxonomy): domain Eukaryota; kingdom Metazoa; phylum Chordata; class Mammalia; order Rodentia; family Cricetidae; genus Ondatra; species Ondatra zibethicus. The sequence goes on along the minus strand of PVIU01003915.1, from coordinate 130,009 downwards.
AAAGGCAAATATGACCGTCAGTGACCATGAGGACCCTGAGGAGTCTAGGTAGCAACCAAGTAAGTCCTCTGTTGTTTTTTAATCAATAACTCAAGTATAATTTTATCCTTCTCAAAGATCTCTAATGCAGTTTGACAGCTGAGAGGTTTTGTCACTTTAAAAGGACAATCTCACCAAACAAATTTCAGTAAAACACAAATACAAGAGCTGCAAGTTATAAAGGTGTGAGGACAAATCCCTATGCTGTTATAAAAACCGCACCCCAACTATGCTCAGGGCTCTCCAATTGCATCAATACATTGGGTACATGGAGAGTCTGAGTTTGCGAACTTGTGTAAGAATAAAGGCTCTTTGCTTTTATGTATGGAACTTGGTTTACTTGTTGGTTTTGCGGGGACTCTTCAGATCTGGGTATAAGAGTACTGTAAGTAGCATTTGCAGGAAGAAGGGAGGATAAAGATAAACTGATCCTTCTAAAGAGAAAGACAGAAAAAAAATCTCTGCCTGGTGTGGTAATGAAGGCCTTTAGTCTCAGTACTTCTGAGGCAGAGGCAAGCAGATTTTTGTGAACTCAAGGCCAGCCTGGCTTACATAGTGAGTTTAAGGGCAGCCAGGGCTACACAGTGAGACCTTGTCTAAAGCAAAAATATAATTTTTAAATTGCTGCGTTAGTAAATTGTTTTCCTAGCCTAGAAAAGACTGCACTTGAGTCTTTTATTCCAAGAGTTGTGTGCAAAGTGAAATGAAAAATCTTGGCATATTTTATAACACAAAACATGGAGGCAATTGGCCCTGGAGAGACGACCCAGAAGTGAGATCATGTGCCTCTCTCTCATTGGCCCTGGAGAGATGGCCCAGAAGTGAGAGCATGCGCTCCTCTTGCACAGGACCAGAGCTTGGTTCCCAGAACCGGTGTTATATCGTCACAACATCTGTAACTCTAACACCGAGAGATCTCAAACCCTTTCCTGGATTATGTGGGCACATGTGCATGCACACACACAGGTAGAGATTGAGAGAAAGAGTGGGAGAGAGAGAGAGAGAGAGAGAGAGAGGGAGAGAGAGAGAGAAAGAGAATTCAAAGTAAAATCCTTCTGAAAAATGGATGTAATTTATTTTGGCTCAGTCCTTAGAGTGCAGCCACAGTTCAGTGCAGCTGCTGCCAATTCCTTAAAGGGTTTGTTACAAATGAGTAGCTGTAAACATCAACTTCTGTTGTCTTAAAAAAATTACAGGCCTTTTCTACCATTTCCCTGAACTGAGTTTCTAGCAATTATCAAAGCAAAGAGGATTAAAGACAAAGTTATACTTTCAAGCTTCCTTTGGGAAAAGCATAAATCATGTCTCCCAAAGTAGTCTGTGTAGGGAAAGTTATCTTTGGATTCTAATCTCTGATGAGAATTTTGTGTTAATTTATTTGAAGAAATTCTGAACTAATTATTAAGATCTAAGTATCCTTGATAAAGCTGCAGTTTGTCATTTCAGTCTACATTAATAGATTTGTCTTTCCTGGCTTATCATTAAGATCAACAGTCCAAGTCAATACTGACTTCATTCATGTCCTCTGTTTACCCTTTTCTTCTTCCCTTCCTCTTATAATCCAGCTTTCCGTCTGTTCACCATCACACAGCCAGCTGGTGCTATTATCATCACTCTTGATTCACCAATAATTCCATGAGAAGTTCCCATACATTTATTGACAGGTTTTTGTCAATAGGAGCATTTGGCTCTTTTGCAATAAAGAGCTTACTGGATACCTGTTTTCTTTTTTGCCTTATGTACCTGTGTTAAGATTGAAGACTTCATTTAATGGCCTCTTAAGTGGTGAAAAGCTAGGATCACCCCAACCCCTGTGAATGTCATTATATAGATCTATGAATTTTCCAAACTCAGTGGTATCCCCCTGTCATTCTTTCTTGCTTTCAAATTGTTATTTTATCAGAGGTACTTTCTGTCCTATCTGTAGTATGGAAAGATACCCGACTTCTGAAGCTATTTTCTGTCATCAGAGTCTAGGCAAACTGCTTCCAGATTCTTGGCCCCCTAATCCAAAAAGTTGGAATAAAGGCTTACTCGGATTGCAAAGGAAAGAAAACTTTATTCAAAAGCAAAGCAATAATGCAGATCAGAAAGGGACTCGTTGCTACATAACAGTGGGTCATAGCAGCGAGAAAGTAATCAAGAACCTGATTATTTGTTGGGGGGTCCTTTTCTGGAGTTCAAGAGGAAGAGTTTGGCTGCTGGAACATACTTGGTTGACTGTTTAAACTGACAAATTTGAGTACTGAAGTTCTTGTTCACTGCCTATGTTCCTTCCTAGAGTGTATCTGAATTTAGAAAGAAGCACTCCTATTATGCATATATTTGATTTGATTATTGTTAAGGAAGGAGAAACCTATTCCATCATCCAGAGAGGGTTGTGTATGTTTGATGCAGGTGGGTGTCTTGTATGGGTAGTAGGTTGTAGGTACATTGTTTGGAGAGAGGTGAGTGTGTACATTATGTGCAGATAAGAAACCTTAGCATCCAAATACAGTATTAATAGAAGAGGGGTACATGTAGGCCATGCAAAATGGGATCCTAGGATGCTAAATATGTCTCGTGTTTACCTGTTTCAAATCCTGCTTGCCTTTGCCTTCTGTATATTATGTGAGTAGTCATTCATCCAAGAAAACTCCTCCCACTAAGGATGAAAATATTTTGGCACAACATCTGTGTGAGAAGGGTGGTGGTAACATTGTGATACCTTTACATGGAGCAGAGTCGGGATACTTCAGAACTTCATGAGCTCATACTAATACTTTGCAATTTCATTTTAGCATCAGACAGTTCATATCCAACACATTTGATTTCATGTGGGAGCCCACAGAAGTGACTAAAGGTCAGAGAGTTCAGGCCTATTCTTGCTCCTTCAAGGTTATTGACAAGAGGTTTAACTTAAGATGTGGCTACTAATAAGGTATCTTGACCTAAGGTGTGGTTACTTGGTGTTTTGGGTATTAAGATGGCCCACAGAGGTGGATCTGTTCCACCTTGACCAAGGGTCAGAGAGTTCAGGTCTCTTCCTGATCCTTCAAGGATGTGACAGGAGATTGGACCCAGGGAGTGGCTGCCTACAGGATGTTTGGCCTAAGGTGTGATCGCTGCATATCCTGCCTAAGCAACAGAATGCTTAATGCAGGATGTTTCAGGTATTGAAGAGGTAATTGCTCTGTTTGTTCTTTACATCTTGGTAGAGAAGTCTTTTGCCTCCCCACTCCCCTTTGGAAGTGGGGTGTATAAAGAATATGGAAAATAAACTCAGTGAATTCAGTATTCACTGAATTGTCCTCCCGATTATATCCTATGTCTCTATATTTCTTTTATATCTTTGTTCTGTCTGCCTGACATTTCTAATCCACACACCCTGACCATGGAACATACGACCCCACTGATGCTGGACCCCCAACAATTTCACAATTATATTTGTACTGAAAGACCTGGATAAATCCAGACCCCTCTAGCAGAAAGAATCGAGCCAAAAATCTAGCAGGGAGAGAAAAATTAAAAATCTAGGTTAGCCAGTTCCATAACTCTGTTCCAGGAAATGTCAGACCATAAAGTTAGATTATAATCTTGAGAACAATCTTGAGAAACAGAGAGTTACCTCCTTGTGATTATCACTGGTATTTTAGGAATTTTCCAATGACGCCCTCCCTACCACCTTTGGGTTGTGGTTACATTTCTTCCCTTAAATACCCCCTTTCCCAGCTACTTGGGGTTGAACTCCTCCCCTGCATGGGATATGAATCTCAGCCTCAGTGCACTGGTTCCTGTCAATAAACCTCATGTGATTGCAGCAAGGACAGTCTCTTGTGAGTTCTTGGGGGGTCATGTTATCCTGAGATTTGAGTGAGAGTCTCCCCACTCCAGGGGTCTTTCATCTGGAGGCTCTTCCTGGGATTGGTGACCACCCTCATCTCTGAAGACCCACTTGGAGGTGAGACATTGTCTGTGTCTTTGTGTTTCCATGCCGGCTGAATTCAGGTTCTGTACTTTTGGTTTTGCTTTCAGTTTTGCAGTGGCTCATGTCTCGGGAGGAGATGGAGAAAGTGATCTGCAGATGTGCTAGGAGATCACCAACTGCTACCCTGGGAGACATCCTGGGAGGTGAGGAAGGGACCCCCAGGGACAGCTGGGAGATTCTTGTCTGGGTGCTGGTGAGGATATGGAAGTTCTCCTGGATTGGAGGAACTATACACCCTCTTGGCTGTCTGTATTTCTGGAGTGGTTTTGTCTGTCTAGGTTTTGTCAGCCTTTGTCTGTGTGTCTTCAGTCTCTGTTTTATCTTATGCACAGGTAGCATGTTCAGTTCTCTGGTGAGATACACAAGTGGCGTTTCTCAGTTCTGAGGTATGACATGCGAGGGGTGTGGTCAGTTCCCTGTAGGGACATGCGTGGATAGTAGTCTCATTTTGATAATGGGGTGGGTCACACCGCGAAGCAGCTTGAAGCTATGTCTTTGGTTTGTTTTGCACCATTGTCCTGTATGTCTGTGTAATGTGTGTTGTGATTTTGTCCTGACTTAGACTGATACTGACATACTCAGAACACGACTTCTTTGACTTTGATATTTTGACCTCTTACAAGACTTTAGAGATAGGGCCATAAGCATAGGGGTATATTTCATAAAAATGAGTCAGCCTCGGCCCCAAGCATGTGGCTGTGGGGTAGCATGCTTGTATGGATGGCTGGGCTATTCAACCTTGCTGTTACAAGGTATTGAGGCTGCCAGGCACAGTTGTAGAAGGTGGATGTATCCCAATAGGATTTCAAACACTAAACAAAAAAATCTGAGGATAATCACTATGGCCTAAAGAGGTTAACAATATTTTTTTCCCCAGTGCTGCATACCACCCTGCCCCCTCTGTGCTGATGGATGAGTTCCCTCCGCCAGCCCTGGAAGCTGCAAGCCTCAAACCTCTGGTCAAAGCTGACCAAGGCTTGGCTCCATGGGTGAAGAACTCTTTCAGATCCTAAGGGTTATAAATATCTGTCATCATTTATAGGGGCTGTTACAAATTATTGTTGGTTAATGTAAAAAAAAAACCTATTTTTGGTTTCAAATGTTTCACACTGGTACAGTATTTTATGTGCTGTTCTTGTTTAAAATGTAGCCATACATCCCCACTGAGAAAAACCACAAAAAAGACTTTGGTAAGAGTTTTTATGTTGTCTAAAAAGCAAGAGAGATTTTTGGTATGTTTTCTAAAATGCAAGAGAGACTTTTGGTATATTGTATAAAAGCAAGAGAGATTTTGGTATTTTGTCTAAAAAGCAAGAGAGATTTTAATGTGTCATCTAAAATGCAAAAAAATGTAAACTGTGTTTGCTATGGTTTCTCATACATGCAAATACTAAATGAGTTTATTTTGTTAAAAAGTTTGTCTACATAGGTTTTCTTACAAGCATGGAGCTAAGACTTTATCAATAAACTCTGATTACTAAATTTGGGTTAGCAGAAATTCAGATAATTTTTTGGTATAGATAATGTTAAAAATGTTATATGCTGTTTTTTTTAAATTGTATTAAATTTTAAATTACCATTTTGTTAAGGTTAAAAAAAATAGATATTCTATTTTGGATTGGTGGAATCTTTAATGTTTTCCCACCAACCCACCTGGGATGACTGTCAGCAGCTTTTACAGGTCCTCTTCACTACTGAATAGAAAGAGAGGAGCAAATAGGGCACCAACCAATCTTCCGAATGAAATAGATGCCAGGTTTCCCCTTAACTGACCTGATTGGGACTTCAATACAGCAGCAGGTAGGGAGCGCCTGATGGTCTATCACCGAGCTCTTGTGGCAGGTCTCAGAGGGGCCGCAAGATGCCCCACTAATTTGGCCAAGGTAAGAGAGGTTTAGGGGCCTGTTGAACCACCATCTGTGTTTCTTGAACATTGAATGGAGACTTACAGGCGTTATACTCTCTTTGACTCAACCTCTGAGGGTCAGTGAACAGCAGTAGCTATGGCCTTCATAGGATAGTCAGCATAAGATATTAAGAAAAAGTTACAGTGGTTAGAAGGATTTCAGGATTATACCTTGCAGGATTTGGTTAAGGAAGCAGAGAAAGTGTTTCATAAGTGAGAGACCGAGGAAGAGAAGCAAGGAGGGGGGAGGCAGAGGAAAGAGAAGACTGGAGGGATTATATACAAGAGAGAAATTTGACTAGAATTTTGGCTGCAGTGGTAAGAGAGAAAGGAAAGACAGCACCTAGACAGATAGGAAATCTGGGCAACAGAAGACCAAAGATGAGTGAAGACAGACAGGGGCACCCCTTGGATAAAGACCAATGTGCTTATTAAAAAGGACATTGGGCAAGAGAATGCCCAAAGAAGAAAGGAAGGGCCTCTGAGGTACTGTCCCTAGAAGAAGATGATTAGAGGGGACGGGGCTCGGACCCCTTCCCCGAGCCTAGGGTAACCCTGACTGTGGAGGGGACCCCTATGGATTTTCTAGTGGACACAGGGGCTGAGCACTCTGTGATGAAACAACCATTGGAGAAGCTAAAGAATACAAAGACAATAGTAATTAGAGCAACTGGACAGAAGCAATATCCATGGACCACCTTACGAACTATAAATTTGGTTAGAGGACAAGTGACTCATTCCTTCCTGGTTATCCCTGAGTGTCCCACGCCTTTATTAGAAAGAGACTTGTTAACAAAGTTGAAGGCCCAGATCAGGTTTACTCGAACTGGGCCAGAGGTGATCAAAGCCTTTTGTTGACCAAACAAGTGACCTTCGCTCCCCTGCTATCCTCAATCCCGCTAGCCTACTGCCCGAGACTGATGACTCCTCACCTACCCATCACTGCGCTGACATTTTGGCAGAAGAAGCTGGTACCCGAAATGATCTGAAGAATCGGCCTTGGCCTGGGAGTCCGAGCTGGTATATGGATGGCAACTGTTTTGTGGTTGAAGGTAAGTGGAAGGTGGGGGCAGCAGTGGTGGACGGGAAGCAAGTGATCTGGGCCAGTAGCCTCCCTGAAGGGACGTCGACCCAGAAAGCCAAACTTTTGGCTTTAATACAAGCTCTACGGATGGCAGAGGGGAAGTCTATTAGCATCTACACTGACAGCAGGTATGCTTTTGCCACTGCCCATATACACTCAGCAATATACAGACAAAGAGGACTGTTGACATCTGCAGGAAAAGACATAAAAAGTAAAGAAGAAATTGTGAGCCTCCTCGAGGCCATACTTTTGCCAAAGAAGGTAGCCATTATACATTGTTCAGGACAACAAAAAGCTCGAGATGCTGTGGCTAAAGGCAATCAGATGGCAGAGAAGCTTTTCCTACCAGGACTGAGATGGCCAATGTGGTGGCTAAGAAGATCATAGAAGAAATCTTCCTGAGGTTTGGGATACCCAAGGTAATTGGGTCTGATAATGGACCTGCCTTTGTTGCCCAGGTAAGTCAGAGACTGGCCACCCAACTGCGGATCAATTGGAAATTACATTGTGCTTACCGACCCCAGAGCTCAGGTCAGGTAGAAAGGATGAATAGAACCCTCAAAGAGACCCTGACAAAATTGGCCCTAGAGATCAGTGGGAATGACTGGACAGTCCTCCTTCCTTTTGCCCTGTTCTGGGTTTGGAACACCCCAGGGCGATTTAAACTCTCCCCTTATGAGATCCTATGTGTGGGACTGCCACTGCTCACTGAGTCGGGTGGAGTGTATAATCCTGATGCTGTCCTTTCTAGACCTTTATTTGCCCACCTAAAGGCCCTTGAAGTGGTGAGACGCCAGATCTGGGAACAACTGAAAGAAGTATATAAGGCTGAAGACTCCCACGTGCTGCATCAGTTCCAAGCAGGAGATGCCATTTTTGTCTGGCAGCATCGAGTTGGGAATCTTGAGACTCATTGGAAAGGGCTATACTTGGTACTCTTGATGAATTGCAGTATCCAGGGCTTTTAACAACACCATCAGTCAGGATGCTTGTGTTTGGGGGACTAATCATAGGCTGACAATTACTGAGGTTACAGGTGTAGGGACATGACTGGGAAATCCACCGGCTGCCTACAAACGTTTATGTAATGAGACTCTTAAAAGCCCTAAGACTCCTGACACCAGGTACTTGGTTCCTGGTTTAGATAAATGGTGGGCTTGTAGTACAGGCCTGACACCTTGCGTGTCGACATCAGGTTTTAATGACACCAAAGATTACTGTGTGCTTGTATAACTGGTGCCTAGGGTCTTTTATCATCCAGCCAACATGCTTGAAGATGAGTTTGACAAGCACCCAACTCGCTTTCGATGAAACCTATTTCTCTGACGCTAGCAGTAATCCTGGGCCTCGGGGTAGCTGCTGGTGTTGGGACAGGTACTGCTGCCCTCCCTTCCCCCTTTGGGTTGTGGCTTCATTTTTTCCCTTAAATACCCCCTATCCCAGCTACTTGGGGTCAAATTCCTCCCCTGAGTGGAATATGAGTCTCAGCCCCAGTGCTGGTTCCTGTCAATAAACCTCATGTGATTGCAGCAAGGATAGTCTCTCATGAGTTCTTGGGGGGTCGTGTTATCCTGAGACTTGAGTGAGAGTCTCCCCACTCCGGGGGGCTTTCAGTACCTGAAATGAAAAAAAAATTGTTTTATCAGTACTTACTTCTGGAAAACCATTAGTAAAAATGGAAACTTCTCTATATTTCTTTTTAATCCTAGAGAATATTCCACTAAATATGTATGTAGTATAAGAAATTTTATCCAAGACTAGATAAATGGATAATTATACTATAGATCTACATGACACTATATGACATTTATAAATGCAATTTATATATAAATAATAACATATAGTCTATATGTTAGATATGGCAATATACATTTTATTTATATACAAATGATATATAATATATCATGTATACTAAACACACACATATGTATATAGCTTAGAACTACATATCTGTATGACACGTTAAGAAATGTTTCAAAGTATTGATCAATCTGTTTCTTTTTTTCCATATTCTTTTATTTTTTTCCATTCAAAAAAATTTATATTTCCTCCCCTTCTCCCAGTCCCCTCCTGCTCCCCCCTCTTCCCTCCTGCTGCTTCCTTAAAAGAGGGCATGGTGCCCTGCCCTGTGGGAAGTCCAAGGCCCTCCCCCCTCCATCCCGGCCTAGGAAGGTGTGCATCCAAATCAACTAGGTTCCCAAAAAGATAATACATGCAGAAGAGATAGGTCCTAGTGTCATTGTTGATGGCCTCTCAGTCTGCCCTCATTGGCAGCCACATTTAGAGAGTCCAGATTGATCATATGCTCATTCAGTCCCTGTCCAGCTTGATTTGGTGAGCTCCCATTAGAGCAGGCAAACTGTCTCAGTGGCTGGTCCAACCCCTCATGGTCCTAACTTCCTTGCTCATCTTCTCCCGCCTTCTGCTCTTCGACTGGACCTTGGGAGCTCAATCCATTGCTCTGGTGTGAACATGGGTCTCTGTCTCTATCTGCATCCATCGGACGAAATTTCTATGGATGTGATCAAGATATTCATCAGTGTGACTATGGGACAATGTTAGTTCTGGCACCCTCTCCTCTGCTGCCCAAGGACCTAGCTGGGGACATCCCTGTGGACACCTGGGATCTCCTCTAGAGCCAAGTATCTTGCCAGTCCTAAAAAGACTCCAATAATGTAGATATCTTATTCCCTTCTCCAATATCCACCTTTCCTCCATCTCCACCCTCCCACTCCCCCAAGCTCTCCCCAGTCCTTCCCTTCTCCCTTCTCCTTCCCCCTCTCCCCTTCCCCCACCCCCTACCCCCACCTCTCTCCCCACCCCTGTATTCCCAACTTTTGCCTGGCTATCTTGTTTGCTTCCAATTTCCAAGAGGATCTATATATGATTTTCTTTGGGTTCACCTTGCTATTTGGCTTCTGATCAATCTGTTTCAAGAGCCCCATTTTGCAAAGTGCAAGCCCAAAGTGGAAAATATAGCCAGAGTTGAATTCGCTATCTTTCCTGGTTTTTGTTTTTGTTAACTTGGCACAAGGTAGAGTTTTATTTGAGAAGAGGACCTTCAATTGAGAAAATGCTTCCATCAGGTTCCCTGTGCGCACTCTACAGTACAGCTTTTTGATGAATGACTCATGTGGGGACTCAGCCCCCTGAGGATAGTGCTGCCCCTGAGCAACTGGTCCTGCGTGGTATAAGAGAAGAGACTGAGAAAGGCCTGAAGAACAAGTTATTAAGTAGTGTTCCTCCATGGCCTCTGCTTCAGTTGTTGCCTCTAGGTTCTTGAGTTCTTCCCCAGACTTCCCTTTATTAAGGACTGTAGGTGTAAGGTGAAAATAACCTTTTGCTCCTCACCTCATTTTTAGTCATGATCTTTATTATGGTAATAGAAACCCAAGAAAGATAGGATGAGCAAAGTCTCCTAGGAGAACACGCCACTCTTTCATATTTCTGCACACCATTTTCCAAATAAAAGTATGCCAGCTCTGACTGCCTGTCTTAGGAACAGTTGCTATATGCAATGTTCTCTAGAGACTCCTCTTGGAGCAAAGACAATCTTCTCCCTAGACCTCCAGGATGTGCTGTGGGAGGATTCTCATTTCTACTTTCTCTTCTTTCCCTCCCCTTGGTTCCCAAAGCTGCCTGAGTGCCCCAAATTCCATTGCATTTGAGATGTGTGTAAAGCTCAGGCTGTGTTGAACTCAACACTCAATTTAGATATTTTTTTCTTTTTGAACAGGAGTCTATGTCTTAGGATCAGTTTTCTGATACCTGGGGAAGTTATTATTTTTATGTTTTATAGCCCAGATTTGATATTTGAGCAAATCTGAGGAACCCTGTAGGGAAGCAATCTGCCTTTGAAGAAGCAGAGATTCCTCTCATTCCATAATTACTCACTAAGGACACCTTGGTTGTAGAACAGGAGGGTCTGCTTATCCTTGAGCTTAGGATATGTGACTTTGAGGGGACATGAGATTTTATCTGACATCAATTCTTCATCTTTCAGATATGAGAACTTGATAGTTGTAGTAGTTTGAATGAGAATGGTCTCCAGAGGCTCAGAGATTTGAATACTTGGTCACCAGGGAGAGACATTGTTTCATTAGGAGATGTGGCTTTGTTGGAGGGAGTGTGTTACTCGGGGTGGGCTTTGAGATTTCAAAAGCCTATGCCAAACTCAGAGTCTCTCTTTCTCCTGGCCAGCATATCAAGATATAGTTTTCAGCTGCTTCTCCAGCACCATGCCTGCCTATGTACCTCAATGTTTCCAGCTAGGATGATAATGGACTAAACCTCTGAAACTATATACAAGCCCTCAGTTAAATGCTTTCCTTTATAAGACTTGCCATGGTCATGGTATCTCTTCACAGCAATAGGACACTGACTAAAGCAGTAATATAAATTTCCCAAAGCATGGAATATGAGAGCTGGAGTAAACCTACCTTTCTCCTTTTTGTTTCTAAGCACTGCATTCCCTTCCTTTGGATGAATGGATCTTTACATAGAAAGTGCACTCAGAAGTGGTGAATTCAACTCAGACTTGCAGTCACTGTAATCACCTGTCCTATCTCTTTAAGAGACAAGCTGTGCCCACTCCATCCCCTGTCCCCTGAGGCAGGCAGATCTTCCTTCCTTCTTGCAGCCTGAGTCTCTTCCTTTTCTGTCTCCCTCTCAAAGAGGCAGCTTCTGCCTCTCCCCACTTCTCCCCTTTCCCTCCTTTTGTCTCTCTTTTTCATCCCTCCTGCCTCTCTGCTCTTCTCCCTCTCTCCCTTACCCCTCCATAACCCACTAAATAAATGTCTAACCTTACTCTGCATGGTGTGCCTATCCATGTCTCTGTCTCTCGCCTGACACTGTATGGCTCCCTGCCCAGAACCAGCCACCTTGGAGACCTGCAGCATAGTCTCGTTGTGTGCCTGTCTGTCTCTCCTCATGGCCTGCTGCAGCCACTTGGGAACATGTGCCAGTCCCTGCCTAGGACTGGCTGCCCACTGCTACCACTCAGGGACCTGCAGCGTTTCTGTTGCTGCAGCTGCCAGGGGTCCAGCAGCATTTTTAATTAATCCATTATACTCACTGCCCATGGTGTTGGGAACCTGTGAAGGAAGAAAGGGGAAACATTTCAGTTGCCAGCACCCCAGGTTGTTGACTCAGGTAGACTCGGTACAGAACTAAAGACTGTGGGAAAATGACTTCCATGTCTCTGAACAATGCCCTGCCTCTCTGTTCCTTTGAAGGAACAGCCTGGTATACTAATATCTGCCCTTGAAAAGACGGTGACTGGTTCAAATCCTTAGACTTTCTTGAACCTTTCTGAACATGTTCTGTCTCCAGGAAAATGAATCAACCAATCATTTGTAATCACACTGCCAAATACTTCTAATCTGTTTGCATTTCAAACACTATTTATATTCATGGTTAAAGTGATGAGTTTATGTATCTGTGAGATGAGGAGGGAGTTTTACATTTAAGGATTTAGTACTCCAGTCATTATGAAGAACCAAAACTGGAACTTGTAAAATGCTCTGACTTTAGTTAGTCTGGACACTTTCCTCTCTTAACAAGCTGCCCCCAAGCACAAGACTGAGCCTCCATTTACCTGGCACCTGCCCTCTTCAGTACACACAATGACAGTCACCATGTACTTCTTCAAGCTTACGTCCAAACACACAATTGACCTAAATCTCTGTCCCAGCCCCTGGATTCATATCCTCCTTTGCTATGAAGCTCCAGCAAAATAAATAAATAGATTTCTTCTTGGTTCAAGCTCTGTCCCCAAGTAAAATAAATTGTAGTTGTTTCTTTTCAGTCTACAACCTTATTTGCATACGAAAGAGAATGGTGTTTTTAATATTTAATTTTATTGTGCCTTCCCACAGCCCTGGCCTTTCCGTAGTGTAATATGAACACGGACTTGAGGCTGCACTGCTGTTTCTGAACTGATGTCTTGTGCAAGCGCTTCAGACTCAGAACCCAGAAGGGCTGAGGTCTCCATTGGAACCCACAGCTCTTCTCTCACTGCTCTTTCTGGTCCATAACATATGGCTCTATTCAGTGATCCTTAATCCCTGCCCCTCAGTTACATCTCAATGATCATACCAATGTGTTGTTCCAGGCGTCTGCTCTCTTCTCTCACCAAGAGAGTTCCCACCCTTCGAGCCCACATCAGGCAGGTCCCTTTAATGGGCCCCCTTGGCTTCTAACTATTTCCATTCCAATCCCTCACTGACTTGATCTTGGGAGAAAACTTTTCAGTGTGGATCTGCTACACCTCTTCTTATGACTCAAAACCTGGAGAGGCTCCACACTGCTTCACAGAACAGCTGAGCTCCATTAAATACTGGCCAGAGCTGTATCTGCACCCTGCCACCGGCTGAGATATCACAAAGGGCTGAGATAATTATACCACCATGACACAAAGCTGTTGCCCATCCCAAGAGATGGTCATATGCTTTCACACCTGCCAGCCTGTGGCAAGGTTTGTCTCTAGCTGTGAGCCTACAGGGCCAGTTCCTGTTCTCTTTTCTCCTCTCTTTGCATCTAGTCCATGATAAAGGTCTGTTACCTGCATTCAAATTCTTTTCTTTCCATTATCTGGACCTGATATAGCTGATCTTTCTCTTCCATATGGTGCCTTCTGGGTGAGATCTGGGTAATGAAAGATCTGGTAACTGAAAAATATGGCTCATGATTTTTTTTTTGTCTAGAGCTAAGACTTATTTTTGAGGCTCCTATTCTTGAGTTTTGTTATGGTTGAGCATTGGTTTCTCTTTGTATTTTCTTTGGCAGATAGGAATTCCCTGCTCATGATGGAATTCCATATTCTTCAAAGAGGAAGTAGAAAAAGAAGGAAGTCCCAGCGTATCCAACTTAAAGGAGGCAAGAGTGGCAGAGAGAGGCTACAGAGGAGGGAAGTTACTGCTGATGCCTGATTTTAGAAGGACTGCTGACTGAAGGCAAGAGTAGGGCAGCTGTTCAGCTTAGAGTACTTATAGTTTGGTTTAAAAACTGTGGAGGCCATGCTATAGAGGTCATTCTGGCTTCAGCATGGGGACAATGAGGAGGGCAGCTGGTGGGAGTTCACAAAGGATGGGGAAGCAGATGGATTTGACTTTTTATTTATTCCCTTTTAGGTGAACTGACCATTCCAAAGCCGAGGTGAGAGAAAGGATGGGAGTATGGGCATGGAAGGCAGTTAGTCTAAGACATCACAGGAAGTTTGCCGGGAGAGGTCTCACCTAAATTTTGATTTCAAAGACAAGTAGGTAATACTGAAACAAAAATCGGAAGAGTAAGAGGAGAGGATATGCGAGTCAAGGGAGACAGCAGGAGGAGATATGGTCCATGAGGAAGGAGGTGGGTCCAGACTACAGGAGCCTTGAGAGCAGAGTGGGGAGGGAAATCAGCAAGTATGGAGAGAGCAAATATCACTTCAGTCAGGCAGCATGCACCACGCTGAGGAATCTGGACTTGTCCAGGTCAGCATCTCAAGATGCCTCTGCCTCAGTTCTGCACTAAAATCTCAGCAGGCTGCCCAGCTTCCATATTCAGAGAACTGTGCACCTGTATATATGTATGTATATTGTGTGTATGTGTGTTCTTGGATTATATTGATGGTAGAGATATCAGGCGCTTAAAAGAAATCTCACACTGGCTCAGAACTGAGAGATAGACAGTTATTTATTTAGGGGGAAAACTTACAAATCAGGATTCTCTGCTTGAATGATGGATGGAGATCCTATCCAAAACAAGCTGAACGAGCGAATGGGAACAAGGGGGGGGAGCTTATGTGCTTCGGCATCCAGGTAAATAGTCTATGAGGCCACGCCCCAGTAGGCGGGTAAACCTTCCTGCAGCATTATGTGTACAGAAAAATCTACTACTGTAAGTCTGAAACCAGCAAGAGAGACCCCACTACCATTTACATTCTTTCAACTTGGATTACCTCTTCATTCGTCCTGGTTGCCCTTGTCTGGGTACCACTAATACCCTGATAGATCCCTTGTAATATGCAAACTGCATCTTGGGAACATCAGACAGTAAAACACAAGGAATCTGCTGAATTCTCACTAAAGAGAACTCTCTGTGTTCAAAACTATGGGTAGTGGTGAAGGGTAGAGATATTTCTGAAATATTTGAGAGGCAAACAGTGAACACAGTTTGGAGATGGACTGGATGAGGATGTAGGGACCAGTACTTTCAGATGGATTTCACAGTGGTGGTTTTTAACACTGAGAAGATGCTTATGTAATGGAGTTCTTAGGGTCAGAGCCTGGTTTCTGGAAGGCCTAAGAAGCAAGGATCAGTCACCTGTTTTAAATAGGCCAATTAAATAGACAGGTAATATCAGACAGCAGAAATCATTAACTATGTCCACACTGGCAAGAGAACAATGAGGTCCAGTGACTTGACAAGCCATTTGGGGGCTATTGCATGAAGTCTGGGTTTAAATAGAAGGCAAGAGGTATACACAGCTAAGCTGTCCTGATCAATATGTGCTCTTCCCCACCATGTACTCATCATTGTATCAGCTCTGCTGTCTTCTGCAAAGTGGTCTGACAGGCTGTTATAACTGTGCAAAATCTATTTTCTGGGGCCAAGCATCCCTCTAGCTGGCATCAGGCATCAGCCTTTTCCTTTGCTCAGCATGAGACTCTTTGGGGGATTTCCATTCCTTGGGGACAATTGTTTCAATAGTCTGATGGCCAAAGGGAGATGCACAAGTGTCTGTTCTGAGTCTTTTCCCCTCATAGAATGGCTGCACTAAATCATCTGCCTGAAGCAGGAGAACAGAGCAGATGAACCGGGTGGAGAGGCTGTGATGCCATGTGGAAATGATAATCTCCCTTCCGAGGTGGATTTGGGATCTCCTTGTTGCAGCAGTTGTTGACAGGACCCTACTATGGACAGTGGAACCCCTTCCCTGCTGCTGGGGAAAGGAGCAAACCCACATTCCTTGCTGCAGGTTTCTTGATTGTGCTGAGCTCAGTAGTGAATAAACTAAGCTACATGTTAGAAGAACAGGAAACATTTTAAATCCCAGTGACAAAAACACAGCCCAGACTCATGAAAGCAATCTCTAGTGGCAGGGTTTAAGCAGCCACCACATATTTTTGAATTTCCTCAAGTGATTCCTTGTGGAAAACAATTGGATGCTGCTGCCTGAGAGCAATGTGTGCCCTCCCAGGTCTTTCCCAGTGACTCACTAGTTGGGAAATTATAGAAGCTCAGCTTTGATGAAAGTAGGTCAAGTTTCAATTGTTAAAAGTACCCTAATAACTAATTCCACACAAAGATTTATTTTTCTGAAATTAGATGTCATTTTTAAGTCTTATTTTATTAATGTGTACATGTATGCATGGCTCTCTCTCTCTCTCTCTCTCTCTCTCTCTCTGTGTGTGTGTGTGTGTGTGTGTGTGTGTGAGAGAGAGAGAGAGAGAGAGAGAGAGAGAGTACACACATGTGCCCTCAGAGGCCAGAAAATGGTGTTGCTCCCCTGGATTGGGAGCTATAAGCATTTGTGAGCTGCTAGATATGGGTAGTGTCATCATCAAAAGGAGCAACAAGTGCTCTTAACTACTGAGCCGTTTAGATTTATGATGGCATGTCTTGTACAGGTAGTGAGATGTCTCTGTCATTTTTAGAGTTTAGAAGTTGCTTATTACTTGTTTACTTAAGTAATATTATATCCTTCTGGAGTCTTTGATGGAGTTGAAGAATAGATAGATAGTTATAGTTTACCTTAGTTATGATAAAAGATAAAATAGGTTGTAACTGTAAATCTTGCTTGATAAGTTTTGTTATGTAATTTTACTATGTTAAAGTTAAAGCCTTTCTTTTTTGTTTAAACAGAAAAAGGGGAAATGGTGTAGGAGGGTCCTTCTGTATTTGGGTTGCTTTTATTGGTTAATAAAGAATCTGCCTTGGCCTTCTGATAGGGCAGGACTTAGATAGACAGGATAAAGAGAAGAGAATGCTGGGAAGGAAACAGAGCCAGAGAGAGCCGCCGCCATGAATCCTGCCAGGTCAGAGATGCTGAATCTTTCCCGGTAAGCCACGACTAGTGGCGACACACAGATTATTAGAAATGGGTTAAACAAATATGTGAGAGTTAGCCAATAAGAGGCTAGAGCTAATGGGCCAGGCAGTATTTAAATGAATACAGTTTCCATGTAATTATTTCGGGTATAAGCTAGCCAGGCACTGGGCGGCGGGAGCCGGGTGGCCACTGGGACCAAAAGAAGGCCTGTGAGCCCTATTACAACAATGTCTTTGGCTAGATTTATGATGTATGATGGCATGTCATAGAATCTTCACCTTAGAGTCTAACCATTCTCCCCAGGTGTTTGTGTGCAGTTCTGCCCTAACTGCCCATGGCCTTGGAGTCTCAGGAGGTGCTAGAGTTTACAGGCTGTGGAAGGGTAATCTAGAGAGGATCTGTGTGGTTATGGAGACACCATAATCAATGCTGGGTAAAGATATTCCAGTGTGACTGCTTTAGGGTCCCCAGTGCTCTGACCTGGGACCAGCCATGCTCTGTAAGTACACTAATGAACTCATTGGTTCCCCGGGGAAGATGTTAGTGGAATTGCCCATTGGTTTGTCATTGGGAACTTCCCAGGAAGAGGTAATCATTGTTTGTCTCCCTGGGAGAGAGGGGCTTATAGCAGTCATTGAGCTTCAGCGGGAAAACAGTTCAGTATGGGAGTTGCTGGGGGCGGGGGGTTGCTGTGGAAGCACAAAAGTGAAGCTGCTGATTCTGACCTGGGACAAAGTTTCCTGCAAAGTTGGTGAAGTCTGAACTCGGCCTTCAAGGAGGAATGTGAAATGTGCTTTGGGCCTTTTGAAGATGGTTGTCTCTGTATCTGGCCAAAGCCTTATGATTAATTCATCCATTTGCAAGTCAGCATTCTGTGTTAAGGTAGAGGCTCAACTCTCTCCCCAGCATCTCATTGCAAAAGTTCTGTAGATTTTTCTGTCTTAAAATTCCTTTTCAATTCTATGTCTGGGGTGGGGATAGAGAAGAGAGAGAGCAAGAGAGCGCACATATATGTATAGGCGATTTGGGTTTTTCTTTTATTTGTTTTTCTCAACAAGAAGTGTTTCAACCTTGTTATCTGGGGTGAAATAAGAAGCCCGATCTATTTGCACTTTTGAGCCAGGCTGCCAGCTTTGCACACTGCTTTCAGTAAACAGCCGGCAGATCTATAAAATATTTATATACCCAACCACCTCACTAGCTATTGCCTCTGCCATGCTTTTCCCCCTGTGAAAATGCCACTTGTAGTAAAAATCCTGTCACCTTTCAGATCCCTTTTAAAAGCCACATTGCTAATAACAGGCTGTAATCCTGTTTTCTGCCTCAACTAGAACTTATTTACTTTGCTCTTTGTGTGTATGTGTGTGTTGTTTGGTTTAATCTTAAGAAAAGCCACTCCTCCACACAAAGAACTCCAATCAAACCAGATTAGATAGAATTAAAATGCCGTGTTTAATAAATGCGGCACTCTTGGGTGGATGAAGACAGCATGACCGGGAGAGGAACCCATGCAAACCTGAAACCACGTGTTCCTTTTTCTGGGGCATGAGCCTAAACAGCCTGTGGGAGTGGTCCTGACCCTCATGGGGAGGGCTCAGCACTTGGCAGGATGGGAATTGGAGTCTGGACCAATGCAACTCCCAGTCCAGGGGCTGGGGTGAGCTTCCAATTATTCATCCCAGGCTCCTTGGATATAGGGGTGTTAGAGTGCTGGGGTTTCACTTTCAATCAAACATCCCAGAGTCCTTGGATATAGGGGTATTAGAAGGCTGGGGTCTCACTTTTAATCAAACATCCCAGAGTCATATTCCTTTTAATCTGTGTGATATGGTGCATGTATGTATGTGCACATGTGTGTTTGTATGGTACATGTACATATGTGTATGATGTGATTAATGCATTCCTGTGCATTTGTGGGTACATTAATCTGTGCGCATACATGCTGCATGCAGAGGCCAGCAAGAGGCATCAGAATTTTAAAAACTGTGTCAGAAAATTTGATAAGCTCAATCCTCAGTCCATCCTTTGAGAGACTGTTCATCTGTTTCATTTATTTATTTGAGCATTCACTAATTTACTCATTCGTATTTCAGTATGGGGAATGAACCTAGTACCTTGTACAGGTTAGGCAATGCTCTACCTATGGTTTTCTTCTTCCTTGTGGAGGCTGAAAAATGCAGGCCCATTTCCACCTTGTCCGACAGTCAGAGAGTTTGGAGGTTTGACAAGCATATTTGCACCTCCTAACCCAGGAGGTGATTGCCTGGCTCTTTTGATGTTAAGATAGCCCAATGCCATCCTGATGGGTGGTCAAGCTATGCAAATGTACTTCTGCGCCTTCCTTCTTAACTATGAGGTTACCTAGGGAAGGGAGGTCTTCAGTATACCTGACCTAGAGTGTGTGACTTGGGGCACCTTCCTTCCTAGACAACAGAACGCTAATGATTGGATGTCTCAGAATTGACTGTGTGAGTTAATCTTTTGTATCATGTTAATGAAATTTTGTTACCTTCTCCCCCAATTTACATTGGGTATAAAAACTGTGGAAAAATAAACGTGGGTGAATTTTAGAATTTTAATCACTGGAAGGCCCTACCAATACTTTCTATGTTTTCTGTCTTATTATTTTTCTATGTCTTCATATTCTTTACTTATATTTCTTCAATTCCCACACCCCTACCCTGGTAAGAAGTATTTTTGTTGAGGCCAGTCCTTTACACTTCCCCTAGATTATTGGTGCATTGGTCCAGAGGGTGGAGGAAGCTGAAGCAGAGAACAGGGTTTGGAGAGCTGTGGGTACACTGAAGACAGCCCTCCAAGATATGACTTCAGTGAATCAGCTCAATTTTATTCCAGAATGTAGGAAATCTATAGGATTGGGGAGCCTGGGGACAAATCCTAATTTGCATTAAGTGGCATGGTTTTATCTTAAGACTTCATATGTGGCAGCAGGGTCCTATAGCAAAGCTCCTAGCACAAGTCTTAGTTACCACATGTGCAGCAGAGGGGGCTTCTAGCAGGAAAGTATGCCAAAAGTCACTCTAGACATAAATCAGGCCTCCTGGTCCAGGGACATTCTCCAGATAAGGGCAGGTAGAGAGCAGCAAGTTTTGCTGGAGGAGGCAGAAGTCACATGTCACTGAGCTTTGGAAAAAGCTGCCAGGCCATGATAGACTACAACTTCTGAGCTGCCAGCAAGGCTTCCCAACAGTAGCTGTGAACCATCCTCCAGTTCCTTTTAGAGACAGTCTCACTAAGTCCTCTAGGTGAAAGACTGGAGTGGGGAGACTCTCACTCAAGTCTCAGGATAACACGACCCCCCCAAGAACTCATGAGAGACCGTCCTTGAGGAAATCACATGAAGTTTATTGACAGGAACCAGCGCGCTGGGGCAGAGACTCATATCCCACGCAGGGGAGGAGTTCGACCCCGAGTAGCTGGGAGAGGGGGTATTTGAGGGAAGAAATGAAACAACAACCCAAAGGGGGTAGGGGGGGCGTCATTGGAAAATTCCTAAAATACCAGTGATAATCACAAGGGGGTAACTCCCTGTTTCTCAAGATTATTCTCAAGATTATAATCTAACTTTATGGTCAGCTAGTTCCTGGAACAGAGCCACTGAACCAGCTAACCTAGATTTTTGGCTCTTCTCTTCCTGCTAGATTTTTGGCTCTATTTTCCCTGCTAGAGGGGTCTGGATTTATCCAGGTCTTTCATAGGTTGGCCTTGAATTCACTTTGTAACCTAACCAGGCCTTGAGTTTATGATCTTCCTGCCTCAGCCTCCTGAGTAGTTAGGATTACAGGCACACACCACCAGGTCTAGTCATGCATTTCTTATCTCTCTGAAAGAATCTAAACAGTTTCCAACCCAATATGCTAGATCTTGCTTTGAAATTTTCCAAATTTCACTGTTTTATAAAAAAACTTGTTTATATGTATGTGTATGTGTGTGTGCACATGTGAGTGCACGTGCATTTGTGCAAGAGTTGTTTCTGCTCTTTTGCCACGTGAGTTTTGAGAATTGAACATGGGTCATTGGGCTTGGCAGCAGGTGTCTTTACCATCTGCTCCATTGTCACACTCCAAATTTCATTCTTAAAATTTAAAAGAAACTGAAATTCTTAATGTAAACATCACTGTCTTGGTCAGCTTTGTGCTGCTATAACAAAATACTTGACTCCAAGTAATGTAAAGAAGATAAATTTATTTGGCTCATGATTCTAGTGGTGTGGTGCCAGTGTCTGCCAAAGGCTAATTGGCTGTGTCACAATATGATCGAGAAATGGAAAAGGGAGACCAGAAAGCCATATGTAGAAGGATCAAGGAAGCAAGATGACAGGGAGGGGCCGGCCTCTTTTATAAAAACCCACCTTCGTAGACCCATTCTATCATTCCTCTCCCTTGGAACCCTGTTCATCCTTTCACAAGGTCCAAACTCCATGACTATAGGGCTTGTGTCTTAAAGGGTCCACACCCTGACAGCATCACCATATTAGGGAAGGCATTTTCAACTCATGAACCTCTCAAGGACAAACCACGTCCAGCGGTAGCAATCATTCAGAGCTGCCTAGTTGAGCTTGCAGTCTACACGCTGTTTTTATCTGTGCTGATGAGTCCTATGAAGAGTTTCCAGACCTGTTGTTATAGCTGCTGCAGTGAAGGGTGGTTCACGATAACCATAAAAGCAATTGGGAAGTCAGCAGGGTTCTGAGTGGTCTCATTCTACTCATTTTATTCAAATGGTCTGAAGAAACAGTAGCCTCATGTTGGGGTGGCAGAGAAACTCATCTCTGAAGTCTCCGCTTCGAGGGAATTATGTTCTGTTCTGAAAAGCACACCAGCCGTCTAAATCTCTTCATAGCTTTAATCTCCAAACAGTGATTTCTAGTCTACCAGCAAGAAAGACCATTTTGTGCTTTGAAAGATAAAAGGCATTGTTGGGAGAAACATATTTCTAGTTAGTAGCATTAGTTTTGCCAACAGAATCCTCCTCTGAAAGGGCCCGGACTCTAGCACTAACACTTCAGGGATGGACTTTCCAACCCACGGACCTTGGAAGGACCAACCACAGTCACCCAGAGATAACTTTACTGTGTTTCTTAAATGTGCACACATGGGTATAGATGTGAGTTGTTTTGTTGTTTTGTTTTGAGACAGTCTTTTAAAGTACAGGCTGTGCTCAAACTCACTATTTAGCCAAATGTACTGGCTGGTTTTATGTATCAACTTTACACAAGTTAAGAGCTATCAGAGAAAGTAGCTTCAGTTAAAGAAAGACCTCGATGAGACCCAGTTGTAAGGCATTTTCTCAATTAGTGATCAATGAGGGAGGGCTCAGGCCATGATAGGTGGTGCCATCCTTGGGCTGCTGGTCCTGGGTTCTGAAAATTGGGGTGAGAAAGCCAATGGAGGCCAGTAAGCAGCTCCTCTCCATGGCCCCTGTGTCAGCTCCTGCTTCTGAGATCCTGCCCTGTTTGAGTTCCTGTCCTTTCTTCATTTTGATGAGCAGCAAAGCTGAAGTGTGAGCCTAATAAACCCTTTCCTCCTCAACTTGCCTTTTGGTCATATTGTTTTTGTGATGGAAATAGGAGCCAAGAAAGACCTTGAAGTCCTGACCTTCCTGCCTTCACTTCTTGAGTGCCTGGATGACAGGCCTGCTCCACCATCCCTGGTTTATGATGTGCTAGGTCAGAACCTAGGACCTTATGTGTTCTAGATTAGCACTCTCCCCATTGAACTGTGTCCTCAGACCTATATTAGTGAGTTTTTCTGGTAAAGTGACACTATGTAGTACTGGAAGTGGTTATTTGGTGATTTGTTGCCTAGTCTTTTTTTTATGAAAAATGTGCTCGTTGCTCTATTATGTTTTCAGTAATGAAAACAGCTTTGTATTGGCATAAAAACAGAGAGGTTGACCAATGGAACTGAATCGAAGACCCTGATAATAATCCACACACCTATGAGCACCTTATTTTTGATAAAGAGGCTAAAACTATACAATGGAAAAAAGAAAGCATCTTCAACAAATTGTGCTGGCATAACTGGTTGTCAACATGTGAAAGAATGAAAATAGATCCATATCTATCCCCATGTACAAAACTCAAGTCCAAATGAATTAAAAACCTCAATATTAAACTAAACCTGATAGAAAAGAAAGTGGGAAGTAACCTTCATTGCATGGACACAGGAAACCACTTCCTAAATAAACACCAATACCACAGACATTGAGAGCAACAAGTAAATGGGACCTCCTGAAACTGAGAAGCTTCTGTAAAGCAAAGGAAACAGCCAACAAGACAAAAAGGTAGTCTACTGAATGGGAAAAGATCTTTACCAATCCCACATCAGAGGACTGATCCCCAAAATATATAAAGAACTCAAGAAATTAAACTTCAAAATTCAAAATAACCCAATTAAAAATGGGGTACAGAACTAAACAGAGAATTTTCAACAGAAGAATCTAAAATGTGCAAAAGACACTTAATGAAATGCTCAACATCCTTAGCCATCAGGGAAATGCAAATCAAAACAACTCTGAAATACCATCATACACCATTCAGAATGGCTAAGATATAAAACACCAATGATAGAATATGCTGGAGAGGATGTGGAGTAAGGGGAACACTCCTCCATTGCTGGTGGGAATGTAAACTTGTACAGCCACTTTGGAAATCAGTTTGGCAGTTTCTCAGAAAATTGGGAATCAACCTACCTCAGGACCGAGCAATATCACTCTTGGGCATATACCCAAAAGATGCTCAATCATACTACAAGGACATTTGTTCAACTATGTTCATAGCAGCATTATCTGTAATAGCCAGAACCTGGAAACAACCTAGATACCCCTCAACCAAAGAATGGATAAAGAAAATGTAGACATTTAAACATTAGAGTACTACTCACCGGTAAAAAACAATGACATCTTGAAATTTGCATGCAAATGGATGAAACTAGGAAAAAAAAAACATCCTGAGTGAGGTAACCCAGACCCAGAAAGATGAACATGGTATGTACTCACTCATAAGTGGATACTAGCTGTAAAGCAAGGGATATTGAGCCTATAGTTTATGATCCTAGAGAAGCTAATTAACAAGGTGAACCCTAAGAAGAACATACATCCACCTGGTGAGGGGAAATAGACAAGATTTCCTGACAAAATTGGGAGCATGGGGGTGGGGAGGAGTAGGGAGGGTGGAAGGGGAAGGAAAGGGGAGAAGGGGAGGGGGAGGAGAACTTGAGGGAATGGGATAGTAGAGATGGAGCAAGGACAGAGATGAGAGCAAGGAAAGAGATGTTTTGATTGAGGGAGCCATTATGGGGCTAGCAAGAAACCTGACACTAGAGATATTCCCAGGAATCCATAAGGATGACCCCAGCTAAGACCCTAAGCAATAAAGGAGAGGGTGTCTAAACTGGCCTTGCACTCTAGTCAGACTGGTGAATATCTTAAATATCACCATAGAACCTTCATCCAGCAACTGATGGAAACAGAGGCAGAGACCTGCATTGGAGCATTGGACTGAGCTCCCAAAGTCCAGTTGAAGAGTGGGTGGGGTGAGAATATGAGCAAAGAAGTCAAGATCCTGGTAGGTACACCCACTGAAACAGTTTACCTGAGCTAATGGGAGCTCACCAACTCCAGTTAGACAGGGAAGGAACCAGCATAGGTTCAAACTAGTCCCTTTGAATGTGGGTGACAGTTATACAGCTGGGGCAGATTGCGGGGCCACTGGCAGTAGCACCAGGATTTATCCCTACTGCTTGCACTGGCTTTTTTGGAACCTATTCTCTTTGGATGGATACCTTGCTCAGCCTAGTTATATAGTAGAAACAGTCTTGGACTTTCCCCAAAGCAGTGTGCCATACCCTCTCTGAGGAGTGGATGGGAGGAGGTGGAAGGGAAGTAGAGGGAATAGGAGGGCAGGAGGGAGTGGGAACTGGGATTGATATGTAAAATGAAAAAAGATAGTTTGTTTTCTTTAAAAAATAAAATAAAGAAGAAAATAAAAAGAAAAATATGCTTGTTTTAAAGAATGGAGAGAAAACCTGGGAGAAAGGAAGAAAAAATCATTCTCATGAAATTCAGTAGAACCTTTTCTTCTTAGCTTGGAGAAAAGGGTTAGTAGTACAAGTAGAGGCTGTACACAGATCATATGATTTGAAGAGGGAAGAGCTGCTTGTTAAAACTTCTGAAGCACAAAAATAGTCCCCTCTTAAAACAATTCTTTTTTTAATTCGTAATTGTTTTCATTTAGCTATATATTTTTCTCCATTCCCTTCCCTTCCTCCCCACTTTCTACCCTCTCTCAGGGATCCCCATGCTCCTAATTTACTCAGGAGATCTTGTCTTTTATACTTCCCATGTATATTAGATCCATGTATGTCTCTCTTAGTGTCCTCATTGATGTCTAGGTTCTCTGGGGTTTTGAATTATAGGTTGGTTTTTCTTTGCTTTATGTCTAACAGCCACTTATGAGCGAGTACATATTATATTTGTTTTTCTGGGTCTGGGTTACCTCACTCAATATGATGTTTTCTGGATCTATCCATTTGCAACTTTCTTTTTTTCATTTTCCATTTTCAACTGGATCTGCAACTTTCAAGATGTCAACATTTTTCCACTGTGTAGTACTCCATTGTGTAAATGTACCACATTTTCCTCATCCATTTTTCAGTCAAGGAGCATTTAGGTTGTTTCCAGGTTCTGGCTATGACAAATAATGCTGCAATGAACATAGTTGAGCACATGAACTAGTGGTATGATTGAGCATTCTTTGGGTATATACCCAAAAGTGGTATTGCTGGGTCTTGAAGTAGGTTGTTTCTTAATTTTCTGAGAAATCGCCATATTTGTTAAATCGGGAATTTAACCCCAGCCCCCTGGCCTGGGAGTTTCATTGGTCTGGACTCCAAATTTCAGCATGCCAGGTCCTGACCCCTCCCTGGCATGGAGGGTCAGGACCACTCCCACAGGGCTCCCATGTGTTTCTGGGTTTGCGTGTGCTCCTCACTTTCCTGTCTTTCCGCCATGTACTCGGCCACCTGAGAGCTCTGTATTTAATAAAAATGATGGACATTTTAATTTGTTTTGATCTGACCTAATTGGATTTCTTTGTGCTGGCAGAGCTGCCCGTCTTAGGATTTTTCCTAACAATATTGATTTCCAAAGTGGCTGCACCAGTTTGCACTCCCACCAGCAATGGAGGGGTGTTCCCCCACATCCTCTCCAGCATAAGTTGTTATCAGTGTTTTTGATCTTGGCCATTCTTACAGGTATAAGATGGAATCTCAAGAGTTGTTTTGATTTGCATTTCTCTGAAGGCTAAGTATGTTGAGCATTTCATTAAGTGTCTTGGACATTTTAGATTCATCTGTTGAGAGCTCTCTGTTTAGGTCTGTACCTCATTTTTTTTTATTGGATTGTTTGTTCTTTTGATAACTAATTTCTTTAGTTTTTTGTGTATTTCGGAGATCAGCCCTGTGTCCGATGTTGGGTTGCTGAAGATCTTTTCTCATTCTGTAGGCTGCTGTTTTGTCTTATTGACTGTGTCCTTTGCTTTACAGAAGCTTCTCAGTTTAAGGAAGTCCCATTTATTAATTGTTTCTCTCAATGTCTGTGCTACTGGTGTTTTATTTAGGAAGTGGTCTCCTGTGCCAATGTATTTGAGTGTACTTCCCACTTTCTCTTCTATGAGGTTCAGTGTGGTTAGTTTTATGTTGAGGTCTTTGATCCATTTGGACTTGAGTTTTGTGCATGATGATAGATATAGATCTATTTTCATTCTTCTACATGTTGATTGTGGGAGTCAGCCATGATAAGCTAAGTATGGGCGGGTCACCCAAAGGAAGTTCTTTTTTCCAACCATTATCACCTGCCAGAGTAGGACTCAGCCATAGATTAACTTAAATGGAGGCCTGAGTCTTAGTAGTTTATCCTGAGGCAATGCCTGGTGGCAGAAGGAACCACAAGCTGAGATTACCTGAACAGACCGTTCAAAGGAAATGTTTGGCATTCCAACCACTGTAGATAGGATCACCTGCCAACACACATTCACCAAGACACCCCTAGACAGATGTCAGCCAATCAGGGGTCCTGAACCTGAGAAACCCCTCACCCTCCCCTTTACTACTATAAAAACCCAATTCTAACTGAGCTCAGGGCTCTCTGTTTATTCCAATACGATGAGCATGTGGGGAGACCGAGTTTGCAAACTTGCTTAAAATAAAGGCTTTTTGCTTTTACATATGGGACTCGGTCTCCTTGTTGGCTTTTGCGGGGACTTAGCAGATTTGGGCATAACATTGATATCCAGTTATGCCAGCACCATTTGTTGAATATGTTTTCTTTTTTTTTAAATCTCAAAACAATTCTTTAATAATTTTTATTGCGTGTAATGTTTATTCATTTATATTCTCTCTCTGTGTGTGTGTGTGAGAGAGAGAGAGAGAGAGAAACAGAGAGAGAGAGAGACAGAGAGAGACAGAGAGAGAGAGATGACTTGTGAGGACAATTTACAGAAGTCTAGGAATCAGTTCTCTCCTTCCATCATGTGGACCTAGAAATCAAACTCAGGTCATCAGGCTTGACAGCAAGTGCCTTTGTCTGCTGAGCTGTCTCACTTGTCCCCATTTTCAACATTAGAAAGGAGTAGCTCAGAGGCAGTGAGGGCATTTGTTGTGTCAGCAGCACCATCATTCATCTCCGGGGCTCTTCATCTTGTGAAGCAGATCTGAACCCATAAAAATGAGTGTTCCCTTTCTACCCCCATCCTCATCAACCCCTGCTCTGTCTTCTGTCCTTGTGAGCGTGACAGCCCTAGCTACTCTGGTAAGTGCGGTCCTACAGCATTTATTCTCCAGGAACTGGCTTATTTCGTGGAACAGAATGTGCTCAAGCTTGATTGCACTGCCAGATACTGGAATTCCAGAATTTCCTTCCTCTCAACACTGACTAGTGACCCATTGTATGTGTACCTCATTTGCTTATCCATTCTCTACTGAAGGTTCCTTGGGGTGCTTCCACTGTGATTGTCTGAATAGCAAACATCAAGGCCATCAATAGCAAACACCAATAACAAACTCACATCAATACGCTCTTGAGTTCCTGAATGTGCACTGAGAAGCTTAATTGCAGCATTCTGTGCACAGTTATTCTTAGTGTTTTCAAAAACCACCACACTCCTTTCCATTGTGGTGGGAAATGCCTCCCTCCTGTGCCCCCCATCCCTGTTCCCATCCCTGAACTCAAAATAAACTACTTAGTTTTACCTTTGGGTTCTGGAAGAAGTGATGGAGAATGTGGCCACACCTTGGGGGCCCTTGTATTATTTCCATGGGCTCCTCTGCACCTCCTATCTCCTTTGTCCTGTTCCTTGTCAAATGAAGATGTAAAGGTGACTCCTGAACTTCTGTGACCACAGCTGGGTTCCACCTAGTGTCATTGATGAAAGGACAAAAGATATTAATTGTAAGCTTTGCTCATTGCCTTGATACTGCATCATATTTAATCAAGTACCCAAAGGTTATTGAATACCTATGTATGTTAGGAGCTTGGTGAACATGGAATGCTACATTTTTATATTGTGTTTCCTAAATATGCATTTAGAGTCACATAATTTTCTTCCATAAGTACCCTGCTTATAAATAATACTGGAACTTAAACAGAAAATATTGGACTGTGGAGATGGCAGTAAAACATTTGCTATGCAGTCATGCGAACTTGAATTAAAATCCCCTGAAGCTACATAAAACCAGATGCAGTAGCATGCACATGTAATCTCAGCACTTCTGCAATGAGATGAGAGACTCAGGAGAATCTCTGGGAGCTTCTGGACCAACTGGTACACACAGTGGCAAACAAGAGCTTACATCAAACAAGGTGGAAGGCAAGGGGGCAGGCAGCACATCTGGTTGTTCTCTGATCTCCATGGCATGTTCTCACCGCCTTCTAGAGCTGAAAAGGATCAATATATTACAACATGCTATCCTAAGTTCTCTCTAAGACTGTATACATTATGATATCAGTAAGGACAAAATTAGGTTAATTTTCAAGCTTTATGTACACAAATTCAATTTTTGTGACAAAAAATACATTTTGATTGCTATTTTCTTTGATCTATATGACACTGAACTGAATGATTCTGAATTTTGTCATTTGTTGCTGATTTCATTTCATTGTTGTGCATATTTCTAAATGAAATGTATTTGAGTAGACAAAATAGTTTATTAGATAATAATTATTTGAAATATGTTAGGAATTTATTTATAACCAACACATCATTAAAATTTCAATGGAGATAATTTTTATCCTCTTATTTATTATTCTTTCTCTACTTAGAGATTTTCTTGTCATCTGGGCAGATAAGAACTTTACGTAGTGATTTTTACTGACTGGGCAACAGTCTTTATATAAATATCTAATCTTAACTCCTTCCATTAGATTTTTGTCTTCCAGTCCCTGAATAATAATGGTGGTGAATTCAAAAACGGTTGAGAGCTCTTTGACAGCTGGGCTATGGTGTCAGGGATCAGTCATCCTGAACCTTGAATACCCTCTGTAATTTTGATAACTGATATTCTTGAAAGGTTAACTGTGCACATAAGAGGAAGTTGTTGAAGTGTGCACATCATTCAGATATATAAAAGATAACCTGAAGACCTATTCCAACTGATTCTAGAAGGCCCAAATCCTTGGTTCATCCTGTTAGGTAAATGTTAACTCAATGTTTTCTTTGTCAAATGTCAAAAGTGCTTATGTTGAGGCCTTGTTCTTCTTCTCACCATTTATTATTGGAAATGACTGCTTGTGGCTTCAGTCATTTTTATTTATTTGTGTGAATGTGAGTTAATGTGCATGCCACAGTGTACATGCTGAGGTCAGAAGACAACAGGGGGCTATGAGTTCTCTCCTTCGATCATGTGATCCCCAGAAGCTGACCTCAGGTCATGACTTGCTGATGAGCCCCTCCACCCACCAAACCATCTCACTGGCCTTTTTTGTGGCTTTAACCATCATTTCAGCTAGAGGAAAGTATATAGAATACAGAGTTTTAAAAATTTTACATATACCTTTTATTATTTATTTATGTGCATGTATATGTATTTGCATGTTAGTATGAATCCTAATGTGTTGTTGCCCATGAAGTCCAGAAAAGGACAGGATCTGCTGGAGCCGGAGTTAGAGACACCAAATGAGCCATCTAATGTGGATTCTGGGTACTTAACTTTGGTCATCTGCAGGAGCAGCCACCACTTTTATCCACCAAAAGAGCCCCAAATTTAAGATAATGGTTTTAAGATAACACTATCTCATTTGATTCTGGAATGCCTCATATTATTATTATTTTTAAATTTTCTTGAGAGTAGTAATGTATGGTAGTTGCTGTCATGATTTGGTTTTCCAGCTGAGAAAATAAGTATCAACCCCAGAGTGACAGGGCCAGAGTAAAAGCCACATGTCACCAGAATTTATGTTCTATGTCACTCTCCTTTCTTAAGTCTTTGTTACCTTTCTATTTCTGTTTTGTTCCACAAATGTTTATTAAGTTTCTATGACAAATGAGGTGTCAGAAATTTATTTTGACTACTATGTTAGGTGCTGGGGGATAAGGAAATATTATAAGTTGACATTTCTTGTTTTCTGAACTTTAATGGAAGAGATTCTTGTGATTAGTTGGAAACAGGCAAGACTAGAGATGTGAAGCTTGAGGCAGAGATTGCCAGCCATATTTATTTATTCATTTTCTTATTTATTTTGGGGGATACTTGCAATTGAACTTAGAACCTTGCACATGCTAGGTGAGAGCTCTACCGTTAAGCTATATTCCCAGTCCTCTTTTGATTTTCTACAGAGGTTGACTTGGTGCTCAGTCTGTGACCAGAGCAGAAGCTGAGCTTATGATCCTCCTGTCTCAGCCTCAGAGGTAGCTGGTATTGCAAGCCTATGCCACCAGGTTTGCCAAGGGGCTTTATATTGAGATGTTACTCATAGATCTGGAGTATCTAGTCTCAGCAGGTCTAGCCAAGCAAATCTAGTATTGTTACTTTGGGGAATGACACTTAATTCTGGAGGCTCTTCATACAGGTCTAGGTGGGTTACTTCTCCTAGCACCAAGGCTTCTTGTTCCTCTAGAGGTTCTTTATTCCATGTATTCAGTGAATCATTAGAGGAGAAAGAAATAGAAATAGGTGGACCTGGGAGACATCTTGGTAGTTTTTTTCTTTCCTGGTGACTAGGGCCAGCTTACCAAGGGGAGATAACATCATGAGATGCTATCTATCAGGTAATTCATCTGTTGTCCTTCCTACTGTGAGAACATGTCAGAAGTCTACGTTTGAGTTCAAGTGATTCTTATGGGGTAAGCTCTGATTTTCAGTTTGTTTGTTTATTGTTTTTACATCCCTACTGCAGTTTCCCCTCCCTCCTCTCCTCTCAGTCCTTCCCCTACTCTCATTTCCCCATCCCATCCTCCTTTTAGCTTCAAAACAGGGCAGTTCTCCCATGAATATCAACCAGCCATGGCATATCAAGTTGCAGTAAGAGTAGGCACCTCCTCACCTATAAAGGCTGGACAAAGAAACCCGCTAGGAGGAAAGGATCCCAAAAGCAGGCAACAGAGTCAGAGACATCCTCCGCTCCCACTGTTTGGAGACCCGCAGGAACACCACGCTACGCAACTGTACTATATATGCAGAGGGCCTAGGTCTGTCCCATGTAGGCTCCCTAGTTGGCAGTTCAGTGTCTGTGAGCTCCTGTGAACCTAATTACTTGATTCTGTGTTAGCTGATTTCTCATAGTAGAAGCCTTGACCTTTCTGGCTTCTACAAATTCTTGCCCCAGCTTCAACAGGATTCCCTGAACTCTGCCTAATGTTTGGCTGAGGGCCCCTGAATGTTTCCATCAGTTGCAGGATGAAGCTCTCTGATGACAATTGGGCTAAGCACCAATCTATGAGTATAGCAGAATATAATTAGGAATCATTTCATTGACTTTTTTTTCTAGTTGTATTTGGTTCTATCCTAGGTCCCTGGGCTATCCTACCCCTGGGTCCTGGGTCCTGGGTCCTGTTTTAAGAGACACAGTGGAGAAGAAAGTGCTCCTTTCAAGGGAAGCAGAAAAACATTTGTCTGTAAGGGGTCTACTGTAGGTAAGTAGATTGGCCAGACTGAAGAGGGAAGGCAGCTTTAGGTTCCAGAACCACAGCTATTAAAAACACAAGGTTGCAACTAAAATCACTTCTCTGGATGTGAGCAGATACACAGCTAGCCCTGAAAGTTGTATTATTTCCTTAATATTTGTGTGCTGATATAATATTCGATTTTCAGCAGACCTCTTCCATAGGTAGTTCAATGTGTTCTCAGATACCATCTACCAGATTGAATTTAGCATCACATGTAGTGTGATAGAAGAGTCACCCATGGTACATTACTGTCAAATGACAGACTTTATCTAGGTGTTTTGCTTTGCTTCATTTTGTTTTTTTCCCCTTAAATTTGGGTCTTGCTTCTCTAGAAGGATCCTGTTCACGACCCTGCATGTCCCCAATTACCCAGTCTCCTCAGTCACTTCCTGGTCCATGACAATTTCACAGTGTCCCCTGGTCTTTTCTCACCTTGATAGTTCTAAGGACTGGTCAGATATTTTGTAGACTTTCACTCTGGTTCACTAGGTCTGACATTTTCTCATGATTAGACCTAAGTTACAAACAAGTTGTCTTTTCAGAGCTACATAATCTAGTTCTCTGCTGCCTGGTAATGTCTGTTTATTTTAATCTCTCATCATTGAAATTCTTACAGAATTTATCAGTTATGTGCCTCTTAGGACTCATTATTTTTTTAACATGAAAATCAATGAAAATATCTTTTCAGTGGATGGAGTTCCTTAAATTTTGAGAGTGTAGGGGTCAGAAAGGAAACCACTGGTCATCAGGGAGGCACTCATATTTCACAGACTGAGTGATGAGGTAAAGTGCTAACAGTTCTCCCTGTGGGCAATGGTTAGGGGCTAATATGGTATGGCAAGTCAAGAAGTTGTTTGCCCTGCTTAGAAATGATTTTCCAAGTGGTGCATCAATAAACTGCATGATAACTTGCTCCAAAGAGTTTTAAATATAAAACCCAAATCTAATGGGAAAGCCATCATTAATCCAAATCACGCTCTGCCTCTTGGGCAAGATACCATTTCTTTCCTATGAACTAACCCGAGTTTGACTGAAGTGCTGTTTCCCAGTGCTTATGAGGCTCCAAGGGCTCAGCATCCTGAGTGGCAATAGTTTCCAGTGCCAAAAGGAAATAAGATGATAAATTTTGATTTTGGAAGAGTCATAAACTATTTACAGACAACAGCTCAGGGACTCAGGTGGAATTTGTCACTTTCTGATGGAAAAAGTCAGGAGGTACAGCTTAGTTTTATGAGAGCTCTTCTAGTGCATTTGGGAAATTTCACCTTTTTATGTATGTATAGAACAAAAAGAAAATAAACCATAAAATCTGAAGTGTGGCATGATCAGAATTATGGCTGCCGATATACATTCAAGTAGCACTCTCTGGGAGGGGTGCAGAATGGACCACAGGGGTGCTACCCTCTAGGCTGTACTCCAATGGGGGGGTGTTAGTGTGAGGAGCAGAAATTTCAAGCCGTCTTGTGATCTTATTCTATTTAGTGGAAGCAGAGGGTTGTTTATGACAAGAAACCATTTTCTCAGTGAAAGATTCATTTGTTGTATAAATTGTTTTCTTTGCCTTGAAGATGGCTTTTCTCATGTTGAAGCTTAGTTGTGAATGAGCATGTGTCAGCTAACTTGAGGGGTCTGTCTCACAAAACAAAACTATAGTCAGCTTCCATCCTTATACATTGAAGAATATTTCACAAAGTTCCCCAGTTTGCTTTCTGTTGCTGCAATCAACACCATGGCCAGAAGCAACCTGGAGGAGACATGGTTTATTTCATCATGAAATGATGTCAGGGCAGGAACTCAAGGCAAGACCTGAAGCAGAGGCCTTGTAGGAATGATGTTACTGGCTTGTTCCTCATGACTTGCTCAGTTTGCCTTTTTCTGCAGTCAGGATCACTTACCCAATGGTAGCACCACCCATAGTGGGATGAGTCCTTGCACATCAATTAATAGTCAAGAAAATGCTTCATAGGCTTTCCTACAGATGAGTGCAATGGATCCGTTTTCTCAGCTGAGGACCTTTTTGGAGTTAGACTGTGGCTCTCTTTCTCTAAATCCAAGCACGTTGTTAAAAGAAAAATTCAGAAGTTCTGTCTCATATCAGGAGAGCCACTTGGTGTGGGACAGAAGAAAGATAAAAATGTAGGGACTAAAGTTATCAAAACTCTGTTTTCCAAAATTTTACTTCTCTCTATATCTATTTTTGTCTCTATGGTACCTTTCTTTGAATACATGTCTATCGAAATTTAAACTTTCCATTTTGGTATGAATTATGTTAAATTTTCCACAGGGAACAAAAAAATTTCCTACAGTAATTGCTGAGGTCTCCAGGAAGAAGATGGGGCCCCACAACGATTCCACCCTGTTCACGTGATGCCATGTAGCTGATAGCACCACCTAAAGATCAACTTTGCTCAGAATAATTTCGAGGTGGTTAGCTGAGATTGTCCAGCTTAACAGACTACT
This sequence comes from Ondatra zibethicus, assembly GCA_004026605.1. Lineage (NCBI taxonomy): Eukaryota > Metazoa > Chordata > Mammalia > Rodentia > Cricetidae > Ondatra > Ondatra zibethicus. The sequence goes on along the minus strand of PVIU01003915.1, from coordinate 95,336 downwards.
CTAGCCAGGACTTGCAAGCCCTGAGACAGAGACTGAACAAAAAAATGATATGGCTACCTCTCCCAGGACTTGACAATTAACCCAAATTTTTCTTTTCAGGATCCCTTAAAGACACTGTCACCCCCAAATAGCAGAAAGTAAATTTAAGAACATGATACCCACATTCCCAAGAGGTGGGCTAGGTGGTTTTGGTCATTTAATGGATTATGGATATTTGTCATTGTTTAGGAGGCTATTTATAAGTTATTACTGGTAATGGTCAGGAAAAAGATAAACAAAGGAAATTTGATTCAAGATTCTTGTTTTTTTTTTAAAAAATGGGGAGCATAGATATGATAGGATAAAAAGGTAGATTATTAAATCTATTTTTTAAAAGCAACTACTAGTTTTAAATGTTTTATATTAGATTGGGCTTTTGTATATTGTATGCAAATTTTGTATATTGAGATTAATTTTGTTAGAATGTACTGTACATACATTTCTACTCTTATTCAAGGTATTGTACCTATATAACTCATTTAACAAAGTAATGCAAATTTCTAGTCCTTGAAAACTATTACCAACTATTTAGGATAATAAGGAAATGAAGGTTAGTAGTTAATCACCTAGTATAATTGAACTTGTAGTTACATTAGGCATGCTTTCAAGGTCAAGCAAAGATGTATTTTAGATAGGTCATCTTCAAACACTTCAGAGATCTACAGAATATGGCATTTAAGATGTTTTAATAACATAGGCTCTTTTTTTATGACAATGAGACATAATGCAAATGGACTAGACATTGTTGATGTACTTATTGCCCGAATATATTATATATAGTTATTGTACTTACTGTATATAGTTTTCCTTATATTAGTTATAGCCTTTTTTATTTTAGACAAAAGGAGAAATACAGTGGGTATATTATTTGTATTTTAATAAATAAATCTTGCCTGAAGACCAGAGGCAAAGCTAAAGCCACTACAGGTCAAATAATGGTGATACACACCTTTAATCCCAGGATTTGGAAGACAGAGGCAGATGGATCTCTGTAAATTCAAGGCTACCCTGGGCTACACAAGGTCAGTGCAGAAGCAAATCCAGATGGTGTTCTACACCTTTAATCCCATTACTAGGGAGTCACACCTTTAATCGCAGAATATAAAATGGAAGGAGAGAGAAAGAAGCTTAGTTTGTGATCACCCAGCCTTGGTAAAGGTAAGACTTCTTTAGTGGCTTGGCTGCCTTGATTTTCAGACCTTTAGGTTGAAGCCCAGTTTCTGTCTCTGGGTTTTTATTATTTGTGCTACACCCCTCTTCCCAGATGACTGGAGCTTGTATCAAGTTGGGAAAAATGCAACCAATATATGAAGTGATTATCAATTGTTCAGAGTTATCTGTATGCATGTGTGTGTATTTGTGTGTTTGTATATGTGTGTGCATGCCCACTTATGTGTATGTGTATATGTCTTTTTGCAATGTGTAGTGCCTGCAGAGGCATTGGGTCCCAACAGTTGGAGTTACAGGCATTTATGTGTAGCCTGCTATGGGTATTAGGAACAGAACTCAGGTTCTCTGCAAGAACAACAAACACTTTTACCCAGTGAGCCATGTCCCCAGCCCTAAGCATATTAAGAACACATGTAAAACCACATGTGGTGGCACATACCTGTAATTTCAGCACTCAGGATGTGGAGACAGGATTGTCAGGAGTTCAAAGCTATTTTCAGCTACATTTTGAGTCTGAGGCCAGATGTGGCTACATAACTCCTGTATATCAAAAAACCCAAATTATAAGTGAAAAACAAATGCAAACAAGGTTTTAGGCCTTTTAAATCAAGTGTTGTTTTTTTCTTCCCCTCCCTACCCTTCATAGCTTCCTGGTAATAATCAGCTCATCAGACAATATTAAGTGTCTCATTTTAGGTGCAGTAAACTCAGTGGCATGGGGTCGAACCACAGGCTTATGGAAAAGGTGGATTTGAAAGTAGACCATTATAATGTGATGTGATTAAAAAGTCTCATGAGCTTGGGAAAAGAGCCAAAGACCTCTTGTTGAAGAGTGAAGATGCTATCAAAGAGTCTTTGCGTCCCAGAAGGACTGCATTCTTCAGAGCAGAGCAAGACAGCATTGGTGGCAGAGGGTTTGTTGTTATGGAGTGGAAGGAAAGAGCACCTGGGAGGAGGAAACAAGAAGAGTGGAGGTGAAGCCCAGCGCCAGTGTCTGAGGCTACAAGTTTTGTTCTGCAAACAGGGCATGGTGCAGCCATTATGCATTCATTTTAGAAGCACAGCTGCCTGGATAGAAGATGTATTAGAACAATTCTGGGGCCCTTTCATTTAGTTGGTGACCCCCAACTATAAAATTATTCTCATTGTTTCTTCATAACTGTTGTTTTGTTACTGCTATGAATCAAAATGTAAATATCTGTGGATTTGAGTCCCCACCCCTAAGGGGTTACAACCCACAGTTTGAGAACCACTGGATTAGAAGAAGGAACCATTAGGTTCGTGAGGGGTTGCTGTTTCCTTTAGAAACTGTGGATGTAAACTCGGTCAATGGAATCCCAAAAAGACCGGAGGTGAATCTGTAGTCAGTCAGTAGGTGGGACAGTCAAACTTGGTGGAGATGGCTGAGTGGCAATAAGGGAGAAGAGTAAAACTTAACAACTGTCATGTGACTTCTCCTGGGGGGACAAGAAGAAGTGTCTATTCACCCAAGCTAGGGTACCTATGATAGACGAAAGTTCTGATTCATCCTTAACTGAGTTTATTGGGGTCACTTACAGGGCTATAGAGGCTGTTTACAAGATCCTGGGTGATTCTCAAACACAGTTGCGGCACTGAAAATCCTACCCCAACATGGATGGCAGCCCAGGAAACTGCATTCCTGGAGCTTCCTGCCTGAAGAGCAGGCTGCAGCTTCCTCTCCCTGGCAATTGTTACTGACAGCTTCTGAAACTTGGGGAGAGGCCTTGTGACTCCATAGGAATTGTAGAAACTTCTGGTAACTATTGGGTTCCCTGACGGTGAGATGCCTGACCTGCATTCTATGGATCGAACTGAAGTCCTCTGAAATAGCAGTGTGTGTTCTTCATTGCTGAGTCATTCTGTTTGCTGTTACTGCCACACCCCAAGCTCTCTCCTGCCCCACACTCAGTCTCTCTGGCTTCCTTGGAAAATGCAGCATCAATGAAGTTAGAGGTAACCTTGCAAAATGACCACAATGACTGTGTTTCAAGGAGATGCATACAGGAGAGCTTATGGCACTTTTGCAGAGTTAAGTGTTTGTGGTGATACTTTGTCATCTAACAAATAAAACTTGCCTGACGATCCGAGAGCAGAGCTAGCCATGCTAGTTAGCTATAGAGGCCAAGCAGTGATGGCGCACGCCTTTAATCCCAGTACTTGGGAGTCATACACCTTTAATCCCAACATTAGGGGGGTGGAGATGGGAAGGAATATGGCTGGGTGGAGGGAGGAATATAAGGCTGGAGGAGACAGGAGTTCAAGCTGTCCAGTCTGAGGATTCATGGAGACAAATCTTGCCCCCTTTGGTCTGAGGATTTGGTAGAGCTAAAAAGTCTCTCTAGTGGCTGGCTCCTTTACTTCTCTGATCTTTGAGCATTTACCCCGATATTTATTTGACTTCAGGTTTTTATTATTAAGACCAGTTAGAATTCATACTACAAGTGTTTTCTCAACCACAAAGATGCTAATTCTATGACTTCTTGGCCTTTGACCATGTGCATCTGAAGAACCCACATTATCGGACAAGTTGTGGTATCAGTGCCCTGGCTGAGTTCAGTCCTTCCCCTGTCCTCTGTCATGGCCACAGCCTGCCAGGCGTCGTGCATTATCCTCACACAGCTGGATACTAAGGTGGAGCACGCCACCTCTGTGTCAGCAAGTTCACAGCCCTTCAAAGTGAGCACATCTTGACCTCATTTTCGAACTTAGTGCAGCTCCCACACGCTGAGCTTGTCGGACAGACATGCTGCCAGTTACTGCCTTTCCTTGCCTCTCTTCTGCTTGCGTGGCACTTCCTAATTGCAAACTCTGTAGCTCTCACCCTTGGTCAGGGTCACAGGCTAATTTTACCTATATGCTAGGAGACAAAGACACATAACCAGACTCTTGACATTTCCTCGCTTGGCTCTTTAGTATTACAAGGCAGCCTGTCAAATGTATACCCTGGCATAAACAATGCTTGCGGCAGACGTGATGGATTCTGAAAATAGAAGTCTTTCCCAATGCAGTCTCGACAAACCCAAGTTTCCAAAGCTTGTGACCAATCAGCGTTTGTATGATGTCAAAAAGCTTAATCTACAGGCTGTGCTAAGGTGAACAAACCCATGGGCTTTTATATTAATATGTCCAAAATGTGTATGCATGTGTGCTTGCCATTTGTGTTATCTTTGCTTCCATCTCTGAGATTTTACTGTTTTGAGTATTCTAATTTAGCATGGAGATTTTAGCTAGTAACCTGTGGTTAGTTGGATACCTGCTGGGCTTTAAGGGTCTTTTTCTCTATCAACCTAAGAATTACTGGGAAATAGTTCAGAGCAACATGGAAGTGAAGTTTTCTAGCAAGATTTATAGACTTCTCTAATGAGAATGGGTCCCAAGAATGGGAAGATCACTGAATCTAAGCAGGGCTAGGGTTTTCTTGGGTTTGATTGTAACCCTCTCTGGGAGACCTCCCTTTTCACCTCTATGGATGCTAAGATGTTCCTATGTCCCTGTTGGCATTGGGAGTGGGTCCTCCACTCCTGTTGATGATCACAGTAACATCAGCAATAGGGTTTGCTCTCTTGGGTCACGGATATGGAAATTAATGTTGATTGATTGGGGCTAAGGTCTCTCTATAACCTCCTTCTATTTGTGGTGCAGCAGGGAAAGAGCACTCTACTTTAGGAAAAGGGAAAAGATGGTCTTCCAGGGAGATGGAAACCTACTGCCAGAGAAGGAGGTATAGCCCTTTTCCTGCCCCCATTCCTTAGGGCCCATAGCTTCATTAGAATGCAGTATATTCTTTTGTGTGGCTTGCTTCTTACGCTTCCTCTCTTGCCCCTGGCCTGCAGAGCTGCAGACCCTTTAGAACATAATAAGTGTACTTAGTCCAAGTGAACACAGTAGGTATACTTAGTCCATGTGAACACAGCAGATATACTTAGTCTAAATTAACACAGTAGGTATACTTAGTCCATGTGAACACAGCAGGTATACTTAGTCTAAATTAACACAGTAGGTATACTTAGTCCATGCGAACATAGTAGGTGTACTTAGTCCATATGAACACAGTAGGTATACCTAGTCCATGTGTGGTGTCCACCAGGCAAGTCGAGAAGAGGAAGGCAAAATACAGTACCTGTTCACCATACAAGTTAGACTGTCTAGGCAGTAATGGCTGTGATAGATGTTCTAGTTAAATCTGGTGACAAAAGCAAGTTTGTACCATTTTCTCCATGGGAGAGTTGATTTGTCTGCTATGTCCTAATTAGACATGAATAGAAACATGTTTATTAAAAAGTAAGTTTTTTTTAAGAAAACATTGTTTGTTTATTGAGAGTGTACCTATGCCAAGACATGTATTCAGAGGTCAGAAGACAACTGGCCTGCCTTGTCTTTCTTCTTATACCACATATGGGTCCCAGGGATCAAACTTCTGTCCTCAGGCTTGGTTGCAAGTGCCCTTACTTGCTGAACCATCTCCCTATCCCAAGATGGGTGATTTGATAAAAATCCCATCTTCACAGCTGAAATGGTTGAGTTGATATTTCAAGAGATACTGTTTCCCTGTTTTCTTTATTTCCTTCTTTTCTGTCTCCCTTTTTACAATCATTTCCAGTTAAAGAGGGCTGACCATTTCAGTTTCAAGCAAATGGACTGCTGAGCTATGCTGAGGTTGTGTATAAATGTTTCCTTTAAGGACAGATTTTGAAAGACGCTTCTGGTCATTGTCTGTTGGTCCTGATGCAGAACCTGGCCACCTGCTTTGAGAGTGGATAGATCTGTACCAGTTTGTTTTCATTCCTATTGGTCTGTAGGGCTTCCCAGTTGCAGAGGAAAAGAAGCTGAGCATTGGAATGACTGTGAGAGTGGAGAGCCCTCTGAGCATGGTGGGATTGGATGCTGAGTTTACACATAGTGTGTTGCGAGAGGTTGACCTAACAACCTTTCCTGATGAAAGCCTGAAGGACTGAACCAGGAAATCCAGGACTCATGACAACCCAGGACAGAGTGCAAACTACATTCCAAGGCTCATGTGTATTGTTACAGTTCCTGTGGTAGCAGAGTTACAAGTTTGCCTTTTGGCAAGGAAGCCTGATTTTCAGGCCAGCATATTCAAGGTTTTATAAAGCACAGCTATGTTCTTTTTCTTCCGAAAAAAGAAACATCTGAGGTAGGTAACAACCTTTACCCTAACTCTTCTCTAGAACTGAGGGAAGCCACAGGTATTCCCACGTTCAGTCCCACATTCGTAAGCATTCTGAATTCCTTTCTTGAGAAATATAACCATTACCTGTTCTCCTCCTGTGTCACAAACTCATATCCTCACACGGCCTCAATTCAAACCCCAACAGTGTAACTTTTGAAGTGACTAAATTTGCTCTAATCTAAGATGGTTGTTGAGAAATGTCAAAGGTGACACAGAAACAAAAACTGAATTTGTGGGTAGGAGATGAAGGGGTGGCTATTTGGTACGATTTGTCTTTCTCACGGACTTATGCTGTTGTGCGCAAGAACCATCTCTTGGTGTTCTCTAGCTGACATGGAGGAATCTCAGGATGGTCCCGGGAAAGGGAGGGTGGTGTGGAAGTGAAGGTCTGTGTCACCAGAAAGTGATGACTGAAATCCAAATCTGGCTTGGCACCCTCAACTGCGGGAGAGCCCTCACTTGTCCGGTTCACTGAGAAGCTCCTGCCAGGTGAACGGCAGGTGTTCTGTGCTGTGATTACTATGTCCCTTGTAGTGACGGGGCCTCATGCTAAATCAGCCTCCTCAGACACCCATGAAGTCAAAGCAACATCTACAGCAACGGGCAGTCCTGCCCCACCATGGAACAGGAGGTTTCTGGACAGGGTGATCACAGCAGAGGAGATAAGGAAAGCCATGGGGCATGGAGAGAGAGAGAAGGGGGAAGAGAGGCATTAAAAGGCAGAGTCAGAGAAACAGAAACACGGTGGGGGGTGAAAGAGAAAAAGGGGTGGAGAGATGGAGGGAGGAAAAGAGAAAGATAGTATAAGAAAAAGTCAGCAAAAATGAAAGGGAGGAAGGAAGTTGAGGGGGGAAGGAAAGGGAAGGAAGAATATAATTCTTGTTTAGAGGATTTGAATATTTCCACTTGACTGAACAATGTAGGGTTCCTTTGAGTAGCCTTCAACAACAACCAGAAATAAAGTCTTGTATTCAGAGCTTGGATCTGTTGACAATACTATTTCAGAAGTTTACACAATTCAGGTCTTAAAAAATATGCTCATTTGTGAAAGGACAGATGGCGTATTCTGCAGTAAATCCCCACACGAATGTGATGCCCTATGCACTGTTACAGCATCTGGCTCTGCGCTCTCACTGTGATTTAATAAATGGTAGGAAAAATCTCAGTGACAGAGACTCAGCTGGTGTCCTTCAGGGAAGGTGTGCCCTGCACATTTCCAAACATGGATGTTGAGTATGGAGATGCTTTTGTGTGCACAGGCCCGTCCTTTGAACTTCTCTGGCACGCATGGTGTGTCCTACAGCTTTCCATGGTAATGACTGCTGGAACTGTTAATACTTTTTTTAAAAAGTCATTTAATGAGAGGGTTGCTCAAGGGAATCAGACCTGGTTTGTTCCTTGCTTCTCCTTTGTGTCTGGTTTTCTCCTGGACAGTCCTGTGTGTATTTGGTAGTTTCTGTTTTTCTCCGACTCCAGGCTAAATCTTGAGCAGCCCTAGAAACTGAAGCATGCTGCCGCAAACCTCCTCTCACCAAAGATGGTGGTTGCTCAATGACTGACACATTCTTGAGAGTCAGTGAGATCTGAAGACACTTACAGAGGCAAATAGTGTTTTTTTTTTCCTGTGAACTCCATTAAGAATCTCTCTCTGCTTATGTCCAGGCAGGAGGAAAGCCAGCCCCAGGAACACCTAGCAGTCACTCTAGCATGGACACCTAAGACTAGATCCTAAACCACTGACACTGACCCAGACAATGGGCAGTGGAACCTGGATCCTACCAGCACACTCAGGGAAAAGTTCCTGAAACTAACACATCAATGTCCCTGGACCTTCTGGACCACAGAGTAGAGTTTCTACTGAGTTTCCAACATTTGAATATAGTCTAGCAAGGGTGGAACTCTAATGGGATTGTTCAAAAGTGACCACTTTGGTTTTGGTGAGCCTTTCACCCTATGTGCCACTGTGGAGTCAATTTAGTTTTAATTTAATTCTTAGTTAGCAAGTTATAGACAGTACTTTTAAAAAAAGTTGTACTAAATTGGGTGGTGTTGCCTGTGCCTATAATATTGTCACTTGGAAGACTGAGGCAGGGGGATTACCATTTAAATTAGCTGGCTACATAGATTAAACCTGTTTAAATTTTAAAAAGGGAAAAAAGAGAGGAGAGGATGAGAACAAGAATAGGAGGAACAGAGAGAGAGTGTTGACTGAGAAGTTGAGGTATTCTCAGAATACCTATCTTGGATTAATTCAGCAGCATTTATAAGCAAATATCTTTTAGCAGCTGTTGTTCCTTCCTCAGCATTCAAACAATTCAAAGAGAGCAAAATAACATACAGTATCAAGATTCTCTGTGTATTTTTCAACTTTATGTGGCTTTATTTTAACCTCTATTTTCTTTATTTTTTTCTTTTACTTTTTGAGACAGGTTCTCTGTATATCTTTGGCTGTCCTGGAACTCCCTCTGTAGACCAGGCTGTCCTTGAACTCACAGAGATCCACCTGCCTCTGCCTCCCAAGTGCTGGGATTAAAGGTGTGTGCTACCACACCTTGAACTCACAGAGATCTGTTTGCCTCTGTCTTCCAAGCGTTGGGCTTAAAGGCGAGTACCACCACAAGAAAGAGAGAATAAAATACAATTTTATAATAATTAGGCACTAGCAACCATATCCTCCCTACCTTCCTGGGATCTAACCTAGAGTCTATCTCATCTCATTCTGTCTAGAATTTAGTACACACCTCAGAGGAAAGAAAAAGAATTCTATGTGTTAAACAGAAGACATGAGTCATGCACTCACAGGCATGAACTTCAGTGTCACCTGTGAAGATGATTGCTTATTGAAGGTGCTTCGGAGTCTAGGGACAAGGCTCAGTGGTGGAACATTTGCCTAGCATGTTCAATGTCTTGAATGCTACCCATAGAACTAATATAAAGAGGGATATGCTTTCAATATTATTAGCATGTAAGCCTTCAGAGTTCAGAAATGAAGATGGACAAAGGTAGGGAAAGAAGTTACCTTGCTTTTTGAAGGCTAGGAGAAGTTCCACACAGTAAATACTAGTTATAAATAAGTAATAGAAACTCCAAGTGGAAAGGTACATATCTGGAATCCTACGCTCCTGTTCCAACTGTCAAAGATATCTCTCTGGTTTAATTTTAAAATTCATTAAAAGTACTGTTTCCTTAGCTTAAGCCCTACCATCTGGAATAAAGTTCATTCCGGCATAGACTAAGTGGAAAGTTTTCATTACCAGCCAAGGTGAGTTGAGGGTGTCTAACTCTAGACTGCCATTCTAAAGAAAAAGGAAAAGTGAGGGATAAATATTTTCATGGAAAGTTATTTTCAAGGCTGGCATTTAAAGTCCCCGGCATAAACTTCCTAAAATTTAATTTTACTTTATAATTAAAGTGCTGCATGCATTTGTTAAAATGTTCTAGGCAAGAAACACTCTCTGACAGGTTCTGTGAATATGTATGGGGGCCAAGAATTTAAAAAGTCTTAACCTACATCTAGATGGGACTAGCTATTCTGTGCTAGAGTTGGAGCACTCAGGGAAAGCATCTGGAAGTTTTGATTGCAGACAACTTATATCATCATTAGTTAGAGTGACTTCTTTCTTCGATAAGGATCTAGACAACTGTAACTACTTCTTCTCTAAGAAGAAGGACAAGACAGATATGTTACAAGCAGCAAAAGTTAGTTACAAAAGAAAACCCACCAGAGAGCTGATGTCTGGGATAAAGTTTAATGAGCTGTAACTAGGGATGAGTTCCCTCAGAGCTAAGAGATGTATTTCATGTCTGCAGAGCAATGGGGGTGAGGGGACTCTAACAAAGAGAAGAGCAAGGGGAAGCCAGAGGGGTTCCAAATAAGCCTTGGATGGCTATGTTTGGACTGATAGATAAATGAGAGCTGCCAGGATCTCCAGACACACAGTGTCTACTTATTAACTATTTTCCATTGTTCACCAAGGAGTGAATATGGACATTATTTCAAGTTCTGAGGCAGTGGGAGAGCTGGCTCAAACCTTTCAAAAGATACCTTGGGTATCTCAGTGGAAAAGGAGCAAACATTATGTAATAAATTTAGCAGAGGAGATACAACCAAGTTTTTTAAAGAATACAACTCAAAACTGAAAGAAAACAAGAGCTGGGACTCCAAAGAAACCTTGTGTATCTATCAGACATTGCTGAATATACCACACACTTGAGTCACAGAGCACTGAGAAATCAAGCACCATCCTTACTGGTTCATAGTTCTGGAAGGTGCTATATACACTACCAGAGGAAGAGAGTAATCATCAGTCTTATCCAGCTATGAGCCCTGCAACAACCACTGTCCTGAAAAGATGTGACCAGCAGTGTACTAGTGGCACAAATTTAAAGAAGTAGCAAATAAATTTCTAATTTGATTTAAAGCCTGCTACATGGAATGGAACTCATATCTGGTAATGCTAACAGGATTAAGAAACTGTGACTAGATTGATCATAGAACCTAATATTTTCTATTTTTAATTGTTTTTATTGAGCTATATATTTTTCTCTGCTCCCCTCCTTTACTCCCCCTCCATTTCTACCCTCTCCTATGATCCCCACGCTCCCAGTTTACTCAGGAGATCTTGTCTTTCTCTACTTCCCAAGTAGATTAGATCCATGTATGTCTTTCTCAGGGTCCTCATTGTTTTCTAGGTTCTCTTAGATTATAAATTGTGGGCTGGTTTTCTTTGCTTTATGTCTAAAAGCCACTTATGAGTGAGTATATATTATATTTGTCTTTCTGTGTCTGGGTTACCTCAATATGATGTTTTCTAGATCCATCCATTTGTCTGCAAATTTCAAGATGTCATTATTTTTTTTCTGCTGTGTAGTACTCATTGTGTAGTACCACATTTTCCTTATCCATTCTTTGGTTGAGGGGCATTTATGTTGTTTCCAGGTTCTGGCTATGACAAATAATGCTACTATGAACATAGATGAGCACACATCCTTGTGGTATGATTGAGCATCCTTTGGGTATATACCCAAAAGTGGTATTGCTAGGTCTTGAGGTAGGTTGCTCCCTAAGTTTCTGAGAAATTGCCATACTGATATCCAAAGCACCTGTACCAGTTTATACTCCCACCAGCAATGGAGGAGTTTTCCCTTTACCCCACAACCTCTCCAGCATAAATTGTCATCAGTATTTTTGATCTTGGCCATTTTTACAGGTGTAAGATGGAATCTCAAAGTTGTTTTGATTTGCATTTCTCTGATGGCTAAGGATATTGAACATTTCCTTAAGTGTCTTTCAGCCACTTTAGATTTATCTCTTGAGAGTTTTTTGTTTAGGTCTGTACCCCATTTTATTTTATTGGATTATTTGTTATTTGGTGGCCAATTTCTTGAGTTCTTTGTATATTTCGGAGATTAGCCCTTTGTCCAATGTGGGGTTAGTGAAGATCTTTTCCCATGCTGTAGGCTGTCATTTTGTCTTGTTGACTGTGTTCGTTGCTTTACAGAAGCGTCTCAGTTTCAAAAGGTCTTGTTTATTAATTGTTTCTCTCAGTGTCTGTGCTACTGGTGTTATATTTAGGAAGTGGTCTTCCGTGCCAATGTGTTCAAGTGTACTTACTACTTTTTCTTCTATGAGGTTCAATGTGGTTGGTTTTATGTTGATGTCTTTGATCCATTTAGACTTGAGTTTTGTGCATGTGGATAGATATGGGTCCATTTTTATTCTTCTACATGTTGATATCCAATTATGCCAGCACCATTTGTTGAATGTGCTTTCTTTTTTCCATTTTAAATTTTTGCTTCTTTGTCAAAAATCAAGTGTTTGTAGGTGTGTGGATTAATATTCTTGTCTTTGATTCAGTTCCATTTGTCCTCCAGTCTGTTTTTATGCCAATACCAGGCTGTTTTCAGTACTGTAGCTCTGTAGTAGAGTTTGAAGTCAGGGATTGTGGTGCTTCCAGAACTTCCTTTATTGTACAGGATTGTTTTGATTATCCTGGGTCTTTTGCTTTTCCATATGAAATCGAGTATTGTTCTTTTGAGATCTGAGAAGAATTTTGCTGGGATTTTGATGGCCATTGCATTGAATCTATAGATTGCTTTTGGTAAGATTGCCATTTTTACTATGTTGATCTGACCTACGTAAGAGCATGAAAATCTTTCCATTTTCTGGTGTCTTCTTCAATTTCTTTCTGCAAGGATTTAAAATTCTTATTATATAGGTCTTCCACTTGTTTTTTTAGAGTTACTCCAAGATATTTTATGTTATTTGTGGCTATTGTGAATGGTGGTGTTTCTCTGATTTCTTTATCAGCCCATTTAGCATCTGTGTGAAGGAAGGCTACTGATTTTTTTGAGTTAATTTTGTATCCTCCTACATTACTGAAAGCATTTATGAGTTGTAGAAGTTGCTTGGTAGAATTTTTGTGGTCGCTTATGTAAACTATCATATCATATCAAATAGTGAGAGTTTGACTTCTTTTCTGATTTGTGTCCCCTTGATCTCCTTTTGTTGTCTTACTGCTCTAGCTATGACCTCCAGTACTATATTGAAGGGATACGGAGAGAGTGGACAACCTTGTCTTGTCCCAGAGTTCAGTGGGACTGCTTTGAGTTTCTCTCCATTTAGTTTGATGTTGTTGTTGGCTTGCTGTATATTGCCTCTATTATGTTTAGGTTTGTTTTTTGTATCTGTGCTCTCTCCAAGGCCTGTATCATGAAGGGATGTTGTATTTTGTCGAAGATTTTTCCAGCATCTAATGAGATGACCATTCTTTTTAGTTTGTTTATATGGTGGATTACATTGACAGATTTTTGTATGTTGAACCATCCCTGCATCTCCGGGATGCAGCCTACTTGGTCATGGTGGAGGATTTTTTGATGTGTCCCTGGTTCCAGTATTTTATTGAGTATTTTTGCATCAATGTTCATGAGTGAGATTGGTCTGCAATTCTCTTTCTTAGTAATGTCTTTGTGTGGTTTGGGGATCATGGTAATTGTAGCCTCATAAAAAGAGTTTGACAATGTTCCTTCTGTTTCTATTGTGTGGAACAATTTGAGGAGTATTTGTATTAGTTTGTATTTGAAAATCTTGTAGAATTCTGCACTGAAACCATCTGCTCCTGGGCTTTTTGTTTGTTTGTTTGGGAGACTTTTGGTGATTATTTCTATTTTTGTTAACAGTTATATGTCTGTTTAATTTGCTTAACTGGTCTTGATTTAATTTTGGTAGGTGATATTTATCCAGAAAATTGTTCATTTCTTTTACGTTTTCCAATTTGGGGAAGTATAGGTTTCGAAGTATGACCTGATGATTCTCTGGATTTCCTCCATTCTATAAAATGGACATAGTAATAATATGGCCCCTAATAACTTATTGCTATATCCATATATATGCTATCTCATCAGAAAAAATTGTTTCAATAGCTGGCCTACGGATCCTCCACTGGTCAGCAGACAGAGAAAAAGAGACTACAGAATGCTCATCCCTAAATCAGACATCTATATTTTCTGCCCCCAAACTCCAAAGCTCAGGGATTTTTGTAGAAGATGGCAAAGTAAGAATCTAAGAGCCAAAATTTGTGGATAACCTCAAGGAAGCAGTGTTTCCTGGATACAGCTGAATGGTAACACATTTGAACTCACTGCCATTGTGATATCATGGCTATGGCCTGTGCAAGCCCAAGCCAGACAACACCTTAGCATGGAGTGAGAAAAGGTGGGCACAAAATCCCATCAGTAGCTTAAGCTCTATTGGCATTTGGTGGATACTGGGAGAGGACACTAAGACTTTTTAAAATGATGTGGCTTTTGGTAGGTGGACTATACTCCATGGCAGGCTCCACTGCCAAGAATATTAGGCAGCATAAACCAGACTCAGTGTGGGGGAAAAAAGAAGAAAGCTCAAAGTTGGGAAGGTAGGGAGATGAGGGTGTATATAAGAAGAGCTAAGGAAGGGGACAAGTGTGACCAAAGTACATTGTATGAAATTTTCAAGGAATTAATAAAAATATTACTTGAGAAGACTTTTCTAAAACCAACTCCAGGTACAGATGGCTTCATGAATTAATTCTAGAAAAAATGTTGGAAGAAACATTAGGCATATTTCATAAATTCTTTCAAAGTGAAGAGAAAGAAAAACTACCTTCCAGTTTGTATTATGAGGTCACCATAATACTGCCAAAATATGCAGAAACATTACAACAACAAAAAACTTATATACCAGTATTTATCTTAAATATTCACACAAAAGTTCTTTATTAATAAGATTTGTTTCATTTTTAATTTTGTGTGCATATGTCTGTGTGTGATATGTACACGTGAAAGTAGGTGTTCATGGAGGTCAGAAGCGGGTGTCAGATGTCATAGAGTTGGAGTTATAGGTGGTTTTGAGCTGCCCAGTGTGGGTTTTGAGAACTGAACACAAAATAATTTATCTGGGTGAAACAATCCCAGAAGAATAAGAGCCAATCATGACAGGGAAGCATGGCGGTTGGTGGCAGGCATAGCAGGAGGTGGCAGGCGTGGTAGTGGGTGGCAGGCATGGCAGAGGGAGGCAGGGGTGGCAGCGGGAGGCAGGGGTGGCAGCGGGAGGCAGGGATGGCAGCGGGAGGCAGGGGTGGCAGCGGGAGGCAGGCGTGGCAGCGGGAGGCAGGCGTGGCAGCGGGAGGCAGGGGTGGCAGCGGGAGGCAGGCGTGGCAGCGGGAGGCAGGCGTGGCAGCGGGAGGCAGGCGTGGCAGCGGGAGGCAGGGGTAGCAGCGGGAGGCAGGCGTGGCAGCGGGAGGCAGGCGTGACAGCGGGAGGCAGGTGTGGCAGCGGGAGGCAGGGGTAGTAGCGGGAGGCAGGGGTGGCAGCGGGAAGCAGGCGTGGCAGTGGGAGGCAGGGGTGGCAATGGGAGGCAGGGGTGGCAGCGGGAGGCAGGGGGTGGCAGTGGGAGGCAGGGGTGGCAATGGGAGGCAGGCATGGCAGCAGGAGCAAGAAGCTGAGAGATCACCAACTACAACTACAAACATAAAGCAGAGAGATCTGTGAGTGTGGCAAGGCTATAAAGCTTGCCAGCAGTGAGGTGCTTCCTGCAGCAAGACTGCGCCTTTACAAACAGCACTACCAACTGGGGACCAAGTTTCAAATTCTAAGTCTGTGGAGGACATTCCTCACTCAAATCACCACAACTAGTGTTTAGTATGACTGTGAAACAGAACACGAAAGCACTTCCGTTTCTCTGTGCTAGCATAGAAAAAGCAATACCAGGAAGGAAGCTAATAAAACGTGTTTGAGTCCTGTCCTTTGTGGCTATAACAGATAACCACAGCATGGCTATCATAGGAAAAGAGTCTCAAAGTTCTCTCCCTTCCTTCTTCCCCCTTTTCTTTTCTTTCTTTTGGAATGAGAGCCACCTGTAGCTCATGTTGGCCTTAAAAGTTCTATGTGGCTGAGGAACTTTGAACTTTTGATTCTTCTCAGTCAACTTCCTAAGTGCTGTTCTGAGGGGGTTATATAGTGCTGGGGGTAACACCCAGGGCTTTGGACGTGCTGGGCAAGCACTAAACCATCTAAGCTTCATGCCCAGTCCAAGTCTCAAAGATCTAGAGGCCACAAGTTTGGCACTGTATTCTCCTGGGTGCAAATTCCAAAGTCATTAGGACTACATTCCATTTATAGACAATAGAGAGGATTTGTTTCTTGGCTTCAAGAGTCCAGTGGTTTCAGTATTATTGGGCTTAGAGCTGCACTGCTCCAGTCTTCAATCTTAATTTCCTCCACACTATCTCTTCTCTGTCTTCATATGGCCTTCTCAGGGCCTGAGACCGAATTTATAAAAAATACAAGAACTTACATATAGAAGTCAGTGTAAAAATCCAGGATATAATTTTGCCATATGTGCAATGTCTTGTTCTCCTTTGTCATATAAGATGACTTAATAAGCTTCCAAGAGTTAAAATTTGATGTCATTAAAAATATTATTCATGTTGTGACAGCTACAGAGCATGTAAAAGGCCCTAATAAGAGTAAGAAGCATTTAGCAAGATCATGAGGGTGTAAGAGCAAAAACACAAAACCTAATTATGCGTCTACATCATTCTGATGTATAACTTGGAAAGGAAATGTAATTTTTAGTAGTATAAAAATTCAGTATCTAGGATTTAAGCCAATGTATCATGCTCATGATGTTTGCACCAAATACTATAAAATATTGCCGAGAATAATTAAAGCCCTCATAAAAAAGAGTTGTAACATATTCCTAAGCAATAAGACCCAACATTGTTAAAACACAATTTCAGTGTAATTTCAATCAAATGTTTAGCTCATAGGAAACTCACGATGTGATTTTATAATGTATAGGAAAATTGAATTAATGCAGCAAAATGATCTTGAAAAGAAAATAAGTTAGAGTAATAAAGTGATGAGGTGCTGCAGAAATGGCTCTGCAGTTAAGATTGTTTGCTGCTTCCTATAGGACAGGAATTCAGTCCCAGCACCCATGTCAGGTGGTTCACAACCACCTGTAACTCCACCTCCAGGGGATTCAGTGCCTTTTTTTTCTTATGTGGATCTGAATCTTTATTTTATTGATTTTTATTGAGCTCTACATTTTTATTTGCTCCCCTCCCTGCCTCTCCCCTCTCCTTCAACCCTCCCCCAAGATCCCCATGCTCCCAATTCACTTAGTAATTTAGTGCCTTTTTAAGGCCCCCATTAGGTACCTTAACTCACATCCCCAAACCTATACTTAAACACACTATTAAATGTAAAATTAAATTTTGAAAGTGTTCTAGCTTTAAAGCTGTAATGATCAAATTATAGAATTTTCATGAACATTTATAAAAAGATTAAAGCAATAGAAGAGAAGATCTCACTATTAACCTGTCTTATCCTGTGGTGTCATTAAAGCTGTTAAGTCAGTTAGGAAAGGGACATGTTTTTATGAATGATGCCAGGTAAGCAGAATAAGCATAAGAAAAATACCTTAAGTATTAATGCAAATAGTATTTATGAAGTGGATTCAAGTTTTTGTTATATATTTATTCAGTATGTGTGTGTGTATACACATCTGGCATAATACGAGTGGAGATCAGAGGATAGCTTGAGGAGTCTGTTCTCCTCTTCCACCGTGAGACTCCTGAAGATTGAATTTGTGTCATGAGGATTGATGATAAGTATATTTACCCACGGAGCCCCACATAAAATATAAATCTCTTTTTTATGAAAGTATGAAGGAAACATTAGGAAGGGAAGGTTCCAAGGGAGTCGAGGGAATGAGGGAAGGTCATGGCTGAGGTTAAAATATGACACACATATATATACATATATGTACATATATACATCTCTATATATACATATGTATATGTATGTATGTATATAAAATTGTCAAAGAATAAAATTTGAAAGTATTTAAACAAAGAAGTGGAATTTGTAGGTATCTGCAAGTAGAATTAAAAATGATAGTATAAGGAAGCTTAGAGGGCTGTGAGAGCAGGTGCACAGAAAACTCAACATTACCAGGAAAACTTTACTCAGTGGAGCTGGAGTATAAACGAGAAAAGTTAAAAGAAACAAACAAATGTCCTGGAGCCAGCGGGAGTAGGAATGAAATGAGAAGTTCATCATATTTCACCAAGACTCAGTCAGACAGAAGAAAGTGTCCATAAACTTGAGCCCAGGCCATTAAAAACTGTTTGGGCAGAGGGACGGACATGTGTTGAGAAGATGGAGTGGGTTCTGGGATGGGGCGATGCCATTACATGCAGTAGTGCTTTACAATGGGAACTTCAGAAGGAGAATAAGGAGAGGGGTAGAAAGTTTACTTAAATAGTTGAAGTTTTTCCAAGTCTGAGGAGAGATATAGGCATCTAGGTACACAAAATTCACAATTTCCCAAATAGGACATTCATGAATGAAAAAGAAACCAAAGATCAAAACAAAATAGGAAGAAACACAAGAATAAGTAGGATTCTGTTCAAAGTAAAATGTCACAAAGAAAATTTTTGCATGGATTCACCTGTACCTCTAAGCATTAATTACACAACACTCCCATAAACATCTTTGATAAATGCTAATTACAATCATTGTGTTTGTGTAATTGAGAGTACATTTGATTTTTATCTGCATTAGAGTTCTATGTAACAAGATCTCACATGTACTCGCAATGTTTGAGACTATATAGATCCCTTTTGGGGGAGGAGAAGAGGGAGGGGAAACTGTGGTTGGTATGTAAAATACGTAAAAAGTTAATTAAAAAATTTTATTTTGCATGTGTGGGCCTGTGTGACCATGTGTACATGTATGTGCATGTGCGTGTGTGTGTGTGCACATGTGCATGGGTATTGCAGTACTCATATGGAGATTAGTAGGATTCAGTCTTTCTATCTTGTTGGTTTTAAGAGTTGAACTCAAGTCATCAGGCTTGGCAGCACATGACTTTGTTCAGTGGGATAGTTTGCAAGTCCCCTTTCTCCTTTTCTTTTTTTCTTTAAGCTTCTTGTTTAAAATAAAAGTCACTTTCAGCATTGATTTCCAATCCTTTATTCAGGCATGTGTTTATTTGAATTTGCTGGAATAAACCTGCCTCCTTGTTCAGCTATATGCCCCAAACCTTGTATCTGTGTCTATGTTTACAATAACCCTGCCTTTCTGTTCAAGTCTATTTGATAATGCTTAGCTTCTGGGGTGCTGAGGCTTCTCTAGCAGAGAGTCTGGGCTACCAGATCCCAGCTTTCTATTCATCTGTAAGTCTATGTTTCTCTCTATATATTTCTTTTTGTTCTCTTACCACTCCAGTCAGATCCATGTGATCCAGGACCCTATCCCACGTAATGGTGCTGTCCACATTAAGGGTGGGTCTTCCTCCTTTGATGTAATTTCTAACTCACAGACATGTTTAGAGATATGTTTCCATGTGGTGATTTAAGTGAGAATGCCCCCCTCACACTATATGTCTCACATTGACTTGGATATACATTGGACACTTAGTTCCTACTTGGTGAAACTGTTTGGGAAAAATTAGGAGGTGTGGCCTTGTTGGAGGAGCTGTGTTCCTTGAGGGCAGGCTTTGAGGTTTCAAAACACTCATATAATCCAAGGCAATCTCTCTTGCCTTATGGTTGTGGTTCAAGATATGAGCTCTCACCTGTTCCTTTGCTCCACCATCATGGACTCTAACCCTCAGAAACCATAAGCCCAAATTAAACACTTCCTTTTACATGTTGCCTTGGTCATGGCCTCTTATTATAACAATAGAGAAAAACTAAGATAAAGTTTTTGTCAGAGAGTGGACTGTTGTTATAATAGTGCTGACTGTGTGTTCTTTGGGTAAAATGTAAAGAACTGGATTTTGGGGCTAGAAAAGTAGTTAAACGGTATAAGCAGAGCTCAGTGGGCCACTATAGTAGGGTCTGAAGATATTGGTGTTGAGATCTGGGTGGACTGTGGAGGCCAGCTCAAGAGGTTTCAGAAGGGAATGATATTAGCAACTAGGCTAGAGACTATTCTTGTGATATTTTGGCAAAAAATGTGACTTCCTTTTTGCCCTTGTCCTAAAAATTTCCCTGAGGCTAAAGTGAAAGGGTAATTGACTAATTTATTTGGCAGAGGAGATTTCAAGACAGCTTAATATTGACTCTATCACATGGTTATTAGTGACCACTCTTATGCAGAGCTCCAATAGAAAAGAGAGAGTGGGATAAAAAGTAATACAAAAGTCACAGATTAAAAGGAAAATGAACACCAAGAAAATTAAAGTCGAAGTCAAGGTTTTCACTGAAAGAGTTGAGATTAAATAGAGGCTTGATGCCAAAATAGAATAATAGGAAGGGATCCTTAGGGAAAGGGCCCACCAAACTAAGCTTCCAATTCATAAAAATAAAAGACCTAAGGAATTTTCTGCCCTTAAAAGTCAACAACAAAGGAAAGCTTCTACAAATGTGGTTCAAAGATGCCAGGGTCCACCCCAAGTTGGTAGTCAAATTTGGCAGTGTCATCCATGTGATTCTGGCTTTAGAATCATGAAGATATATGAGTAAAGGGGTTGTGGAATCTCCATCCAGACATATGACAGAGGAGTCCCCAGAAAAGCACAGCAGCATCAGGACAGAAGCAAGACTGACTGCAAACAAAGAGTATCCTCTACCAGAGAACTTAGAAATGAATGATGTCATGAGTGTAGAATGTAGCATGTTCGCTGCATGCCTGTGTGAATGGCAAAGTGTGTGGGGGATATAACAGGATGATGGTGAAAGAGGTAGAAAAGGAAAATCCCAGAATTTTAATCCTAAGAGTAAAATTTTAGCATTATTTGGAAAAAAATCATTATAACCAAGAGGACATATAAAATAGATTAGCTGAGCCTGGTGACACAGACTTTGTCTTCCTAGGTATTATGGAGGCTGAGGTGGTAGGATCCCAGTTTGAAGGCCAGCCTGGACAATTTAGTGAGAACCTGTCTTAGAAAAACAATAAAGGAAGCTTGGGACTATAGCGAGGGGTAGAGTGATTGACTCACACAAGGCTTGAGGTCTAAAGCCAGATTCTAAAGCCAGAATCACATGGATGACACTGCCAAATTTGACTACCAACTTGGGGTGGACCCTGGCATCTTTGAACCACATTTGTAGAAGCTTTCCTTTGTTGTTGACTTTTAAGGGCAGAAAATTCCTTAGGTCTTGTTATACCCAGTATAACAAGTAAGTAAGTAAATACTGAAATAAACAAAAGGAATTATCTTGAGAATGGAGAGATGACTCAGTGGTTAAGAGCACTTTTTGCTCTTACAGAGGATCCCAGTTTGGTTCCCAGCACCCACATCAGGCCACTCATAACTACCAGTAACTCCAGCCCCAGTAGGTCAGATGTCCTCTTCTGGCCACTGGTACCCACACAAACCACAGTTGTATGCACACATTTATGTGAAAGTGAATTGAATTTATATGGTAGAAATAGATTTCTAGGTGGCCAGTTTGATAAGATGGCCCCCTGCACACAATTATTCATGGTATGTTTGCACCTGGTTTTTAATTTACATGAACTAAAAGCTTTTCATAAAAACAGTTGGGGTTAAATCGACATTTTGATACAAAACATTACTAAATGATGCATAAAATTTATGATGAATTCTCTCATATCATCCAGTAGCAGTCAACAACACTGCACAAGGAAGAGAAGTTGTGCCTTTTTTCCTCCCTGGAAAGACTTCACATGCACTCTTTAAGATGAGTTTAAAACAAACAGCAATTACAGTTTATTTTTCAGCCCACAGAGGAGCACCTTTGATTGTCGTCTTTGTGAGCTTGTTAAATTCCTTTGTTTGGCTTTAATTTGAGAATCAGCAGGATTCAGTAGTCCTGTTAGATGCAGAAGCTTGTCCTGTCACTCAGCCTTCAGTGACTGGAAGCTGTTTGCCCATTAGAAGAACCTCAGGTTCTGTCTAAGGAACATATTAGAATGCTGCCCTGTGTTTGTGTGGCACTGTGAAGTGACTGTCTGGCGCTTGTGCTACTCACAGGGTTGCAGTTCTAAATTCCATAGGATCAACTCAAGGCTTCCACATAAGAGAAGATAATTTCAGTGTCCCTGATTAGCTCTGAATTGTTTTAAAATAATTCTATTAATATTGACTGCTTTATTGTAAAGGTATAGTACAGTGTGTTTACTAGATGGATGAACTACACTTCCTCAGTCGTAGCTATTTGCCACCTAAACAAATTTAGAGTGGGCCAAGCTTATGAAAGAAGTCTTCTTATTTTAGTCTCTTGGAAATATTCAGAGTTTGCTTTATCTCACATGGCACTTATAATTATTTCCTGGTGGGCTAGTGGCTAAGACTCAGCCTTCTCTCTACATTGATTATAATGCAATTTATTATTCAATATCTTGAGATTAAGAGTAGCCTGCTTCAGTAATGACTCTTACTAGAGTTGTTAGGGTCAGACACAGGGCCCCAGCAGCCCTAGCAAGCTAGGTCAAGACATGCAATTAAATAAACAAGGACAATTAAATAGACAAGGTGTAGCAAAAAAGTACATCAGAAAAAGGAGATGTAGTCACTATGGCCACATTGGGAAGATGATCCCTCATGCTCCAGGTCTATCTTCAGGGTTCTGAGTTGAACTTCAGCTTTAAACAGAAGGTTCAGTAAGCACCTGTGCTCATGGTCTCATCCCATCTATCATCATTGGGCTTCAGTTTCCCCTACAAGGTGGCCTGACAGGTTGCAAGAATTGTGTAAAATCTGCTGGAAGAAAAGCTTCCACCCCCATCCCCACACCCCAACTAGCTCCAGGCTTCAGCTTCTTCCTTTTTACTTCATGGAACTCTTGGAGAAATTCCAGATTTCTTGGGGACCCAAGGGGAGGGTACATATGTCTCTTTAGAACATCTTCATGTCAGGCTGGATGGTTCTAGCTGGATTTTCTGCTGCCATTCAATAGTATCCTGAAACTAAGATCGAAAGAAATACATCGCTAATTCCAACACCAGTAACATTTTGGGTCTACATTTTTAGTTGTATAACAGGCCTGGTAGGATGAAACTATTCTAAAGAGACACCCCTGTATCTCAATCTGATTATCACAGTAGACTGCAAAGACAATGCAATTTCCCTGGAAATCTCATATTGGGAGAATAAAGAGGTCCTTGCTGGGGTACCACTGAAAACAAGGATTTCTGGAAAGAAGTTGTCTGCAAAGGCTGACTGATTCAAACCGCAGTAATATGGGAAGTTGGAATATTATAGGTCCAGAGGCTAATTGACCTATCTTGAGCTAGCTTTAGCCTCTGGAACAGCCATTCCTTGCCTATGTCAGAGCTAACATCCTATGACTAATAAATAAAGGCCTTTGTGATCTATAGACTTAGTTGGCCAGATGCTTTTATCAATCTCCAAGCTATAGGATCCTTCATCACCAGACAGTATCTTAGATTTGTAGAAAAGCTTCTTCCATCTAGCTGTAAGCACATCTTTGATGTAACTCCCACTCTGTTTTAAATTTGCCCTGATTTATAACTTCCTTTGTTCTGTAAAACTATAGAACTTCTTGAAACTGCCTCCATTTTGGGATATAGAATTTGAAACAACCTAAATCTGTGTTCCCACGGCATGGCCACTAAAAATGGCTCCAGAATAAACTACTATTTAGTTTAAAATGAAAGCTGTCTATTTTTTGCATTCATAGCACCTTACTTGATAAGATGGATCAATGGTAAGAAGGACCACACCTTCACTAGAACTGCATAGATATGTGTATTCTTAGCCCTCTGTTTAAATTTTAATCTCATCAAGATCCCTGGAAAAAATGTGCTTATAACATTCATTAGAACCATTTAAAATATAGGTATATATTTAATTTAAAATATTATAATTATTAATTTTATTTTTGTGTCCCCCCCATGAGTACCATGTGTGTGCTTGCTGCCTTGAGGAGGTCAGAAGAAGGTATCAGATTCCATTAAACTAAGCTTATATGAGATTGTGAACTACCATGTGGGTACTGGGAGTTGTACCTGATCCTCTGCAAGAGGAGCAAGTGCTCTTAACCACTGAGAAACCTCTCCATCTTCTTTCTGGTTCTCTTTTTGTCTCTCTTCCCAATGTAGACATATTGAATAAATCTTCTTTCTCTGTTTTCTCCTTTTAACTTGGTGCTTTTAATTGGCTTACTGAGGATGAATGGAAGATCCTGGCTTGGGAAGCAGGTTGTGGCACCAAGCTCCATAACATATGTGTGAATGTGTTTAAAAGACTTTTCTATGTGTACACAGGAACATGCTTAGAACAGTCTAGCAAGATAGACTTACCATTTAACAATTCATCATTCAACTGACCACATATAATATCACTAAATGTTCCCACATTCTTGGATAGGATTCTCAAACAAGACTTTAATAGATTCTAACCATTTAATTATTCAGATATGCTAAATTAGCAATGAGATGACTTGGTTTCCTTTGGTATCATGAGCTTTGTTTCTTCACATATCCTTTGTGCATATTGTATGTGTTTTTTCCATTTGATCACATTCCCAGTAGCTGAATGCATATATTTCTTAAAGAATAATTTGTGTATAACAATTTATATGTAATTTTGACAATCTGCTGTATTGATCTGTCTCTGCATCTCTGTGTGATTTCTTGTTCTTTTGATTATTATTGGTAATGTACTCTGTGGAAAAATTATTTCAGTCAATATCAATAACAGCTCTTCAATCTTCTGTGTTATGCCCTTGGGGTAAAATCTATAGGCTCAGGGATGACTCTCTCCCTATGTTCAAATTGTTTTGACTTTATTTATGATAATTACTAAATGTTTCACAAAAGTAAGCCATGGCTAATTAATTACCAGTATTTTCTCACTAGTTGTAAGGTCTTCAACTCAGGACACTGAGGTATAAATTGAGGTCACATGACTTATTTAATGCCAGAAAGAGTGGAGTGGGGTGGGTGGTGTCCAAAGAGAAAGATATTTTTTGGTGTCCCTCACAAGTGAAGACATCAGTATTATGGCTTTTAAGGAATATGAAGGGATTTGAAAAGAAGGCATCTTGTTAATGTATGACTGGCAGGATATGATAGAGGTAAAAAAGAAAGGTATATTCAATTTACTTGTCCCATTTTTACCAGTAGTGTAAATGAAGACTGTACTTTCACTTCCCGGCTGCTCATATCTGAATAATCACACAGAAACTATATTAATTACAACACTGTTTGGCCAGTGGCTCAGGTATATACCTAGCTAGCTCTTACATCTTAAATTAACCCATTTCTATTGATCTGTGTATCTCCATGAGGTTGTGGCTTACCAGTAATGTTCTGGCATCTTTCTCCTTTGGCAGCTACATGGAATCTCCTCTATTCTTCCTACTCTCTCTCTCTCTATCTCTGTTTGGATTTCCTGCCTGGCTTTACTCTGCTAATCCATTGCCTGAAATAGCTTTATTCATCAACCAATAAAAGCAATACATATACAGAAGGACATCCCACATCATCTCCCCTTTTCTGACGAATAAAAAGGAAGGTTTCAACTTTAACATAGTAAAATTACATACACAAAAAGTTATCAAGCAAGAATTACAGTTACAATATTTAGTCTATTTGTATCTGATAAAATTAAAGAAAATACTCTATCATCTACCCTATATTTATGAGTCTAAAATTTTATATATAATTTATCTTTTATCATAACTAAGGGAAACTATAACTATCTAATCTTCAAGTCCATCAAAGACTCCAGAAGGATATATTACCTAAGTAAACAGGAAGTGCATTATAAGCAACTTCCAAAGTTCTAGAAATGACAGGCACATCTCACTGCCTGGACAGTCACCCAAAGATCTTTTATAAAGCTAGTGCACTCATTTTCAGCCCGTAGGCCCATATATTTGGCAGACTTTTCAGTGAAGCGGGAAATTTTAAGCCCTGTTCTGCCTCACTGGCAAGGTTCATCAGTTGCTTTCTTCTGTGTCCTGCAGAATGTCTGATCATTTCTTCTGTGAAGCAGGAACCTTGAACCATTCTGTGTTTTGGAAAGTTCAGCAGTCACTTTTCTGTGGGTCCTGCATGTCTAGTTCATACAGCATACCATCAAGCAGCCCAGGCAAGAGCAGCTTTATGTCTAAATGGTTAGCCTTGTTACACTGAAGGCAAATTCCATAACAAGTTTCTTCAATGCCCATAAATCTCTCTGAAGTAATTGGTGCTGCCTGAAACAGACATATCTCACTGTTGAGAAAACTCTAAGTTCTTAAAACCTTTTAAATGCCATATTCTTTAGGTATTTGAAGTGTTGAAGATTCTATCTAACTGAAATATATCTCTATATATCTAGAAAACCTAACTAACATGACTAAAAGTTTTATTATTATAGATGACTATCTATTAATATGTACTTCTTAACTATACATTACAGTTTTAAGTGAGGTGCATAAACAACAATACCTTAAACAAGAGTATAAATATATATATAAATATATAAAAATGTATATAAACAACAAAATTGATCTTAAATTTGTATCAATATACAAAAATACCAAAGTATTCCCTTCTATATCATATCCCCCTTTTAAGAAAGAGATTGACTCTGACCATTAACCATTTATATCAACTCTCTTTATATGAAAATAAACATTTATAAACAATAATTTGGGGAATTTGAGATAGTTTTCTCCAAACTGATTCCTGCTCTTTGTTGGGTGAAGTATTTTGAGGGTTCACAGAGAGCTTTCAGGGGGTCTTGTTCCATCAAGCCATACTAGCCTGGAAGGAGTCCACAGGTTTCCATTGTCTGGAAACAAAAGCAGAATCTCACTTCCAAAGTAAAATATCCTTAGACTCAAAATTTGAAGTCAAGATATCTTTAAAACATATCTGTTGATTTAGTTTATCAGCTTATAGAATCAAATGTCTCTCTGCTATAAAAAAAACCTCTAAAAACACAATAATATACATAATCCAGACTTTTGTATATTTTTCATCTTTTCATGGCTCATTATATTTTTTATTCTGTTTTTCCTTTAAGAACTTCAGTTTAATATTCTTAATTTTTAAAAATTTATCACTCTTTCTATCTTTTATCATTTCTGTCTTAAGCCCATGTACATTTATCAAATGTACTATGGTCCTTTTAGAGCCCCCTCCCCCCCCCTTTTTTTTGCCTGAATCTATCTACTGTTTATCTGTAATCCTTTTTTGACCAGGTGTGTTTTTATTTTTTTAAATGCTAAGCAGGCATGGCTAGGACTAATGCTGTATCTTTGCCTCTTGGCTCCTTCCTGTCTAACATGGTGGAGGTATGTTCACTGTCTCTGTGAGCCATACTCACCACCCCAGCTCCAGGGATGCAGCAGATCTATGTTGCCAGTAAGTAACAAGTATCATGCTGCTCACAAACCCCCTTTAAGTGCTCTGTAGCAGGACCTCCCAAAAGAGCCAGGAAGCTATCTCTTAAAGAAGTCACACTCCTCTGCTCACTGCCAGCAAACAGAGCTTATCAGAAAAAATGCAGCTACCAAGAAACTGCAAATGACTCCCATTTTTTTGTGGGCCTAGAATTGCTGCTTTTTTAACACTTTCTTAGGCTACTAAGAAACATTGGGCACCATTATGTAAATGGAGACTGTGCTTTCTTTTCCAGGCCACCAAGATCTGAATGATCACACAGAAACTTTATTAATTACAGCACTGTTTGGCCAGTGGCTTAGATGTATTCCTACATAATTCTTACATCTTAAATTAACCCATTCTATTAATCTATGTATCACCATGAGGCTGTGGCTTACTGGTAATGTTCTGGCATCTTTCTCCTTTGGCAGCTACATGGAATCTCCTCTACTCTGCCTACTCTTTGTCTCCATCTTTGCTCAGATTTCACACCTGGCTTTACTCTGCTAAGCCATTGCCTGAAACAGCTTTATTCATCAACCAATAAAAGCAACTCATGTACAGAAGGGCATCCCAAATCACACTGGCCTTCTGATGTCCCAGATTTTGGCAACTTGAGGTCTGTAACCTTCTTTGGGGAAGTGAGAATGACACTCACTTTAAGCTGTTTTTTTTCATCAGAGCGTGTCATCACAGCAATAGAAGAGATACTAGGAAACTATCACATCTCTTCTTTTACAATACAGCTCTCTGCCTGGTTGCTGCTAAACTCAGAGACCTAGTATTAGTTTGATTTTCCACACCCACTGCATTTTCCCCTCTGGTTTTGTTTGTATTTTGTCTTAGTTTGAGTTTTTATTGCTGTGAAGAGATACCTCTACCATGGCAACTCTTATAAAGAAAACATTTTTGGGGTGGTGTAGGAGGGTCCTTCTGTATTTGGGTTGCTTTTATTGATTAATAAAGAATCTGCCTTGGCCTTCTGATAGGGCAGGACTTAGATAGACAGGATAAAGAGAAGAGAATGCTGGGAAGGGGACAGAGCCAGAGAGAGCCGCCCGCCATGAAGCCTGCCAGGTCACACATGCTGAATCTTTCTGGGTAAGCCACGACTCGTGGTGACACACAGATTATTAGAAATTGGTTAAACAAATATGTGAGAGTTAGCCAATAAGAGGCTAGAGTTAATGGGCCAGGCAGTATTTCAATGAATACAGTTTCCGTGTAATTATTTCGGGTACACACCGGGAGCCGGGTAGCACAAGGAGCCCTGCGCCGGTAACCAGGCACTGGGAATGCAGCCCGAGCCCCTCATTACAACATTGGGGGAGCCATTATCATCATGAAGGGGAGCATGGCGATGTGCAGACATGGTGCTGGAGCAGCTGAGAGTGCTTCATTTTTGCAGACAACAGGAAGTCAACTGACAATCACACTGAGCGAAGCTTGAGCAAAAAAGACCTCAGAGTCTGCTCTCACAGTGACACATTTTCTCCAACAAGTTCACACCTACTTCAACAAGCCATAATCCTATAGTGTCACTCCCTTTGGGGGCCATTTTCTTTCAAACCACCACAGACAGAAAGTAGATCTTCTCACTCTCAAGTTATTTCATCCTTACAGTAAATAAAAGACATTTAGCCACTGCATATTCATAATGTTGGAAGTAATTTGCAGCTAGATATTAAGGTATGGCAAAATAAAGAAAATGACCATTTTTCTTTTTTATTATTTTTATTGAGCTCTATATTTTTCTCTGTTCCCCTCCCTACCTCTCCCCTCCCCTTCAATGTTCTCCCAAGGTCCCCATGCTCCCAGAAATGAAAAGTCAGGGGCCAGTGAGATGGCTCAGCAGATAAAGGCACCTGCCACCAAGCCTGATAAGAGTTCAGTTACCAGCATCCACATGATGGAAGGAGAGAACTAACACTTTTGAGTTGTGCTCTGACCTCTACACACTCAGAGAGACACATATACACATGCACAGATATAGGCCCATACAAAGTTTTTTTTAAAAAATGTAATAATAATAATAATAATAATAATAATAATAGAGATGAGTGGTCAGAATCATCCTGATACAACTAAAGGTTCTCAGCTAATTTTATGGTCCAAAGTAATGTTATTATTTTCTTTTGTTTGTGTTGGGGGAAAATAGGAATATAAAGATATAGTTTAGGAAATGATACTTTAGAAGCAACTAGATGGAACAAATATTACAACCATGATATAATGTTTTTTAAAGTTATTTATTTTATTATTATTATTATTGTGTGTGTGCATGTGCACACACTTATGTGCACCCCATGATGAGGATATGTGGAGGTCTGAGGACAACTTGCAGAAGTCAGTTCTCTGCTTTTACCTTGTGTTTTCCAGGGATCTTAGGTCACCATGATCAGTGACAAAGCACCTTTACTCACTGAGCCATCTCATCAGCCAGACATAAACTTTTAAGTTGTGAAGTAAAATGGAAAATGAAACAAGGGAGATAGAATTAGAAACACACATAAATGGGCTTTGTGTGTGTTTGCATATTGAAGTGCTGTAGACTCCGGACTGCCTTTATGTGGAAGTTTGATCTCCAGCATCAAGGAAAACAATACTCAAGGAAGTAGCAAAATGAGCTCATTCTGGCAAAAGGACAAGGCAAGAAACTTTGCATAAAGAAACTCAAATGCCCAACTCAGGACAGGGGAGAATAGCTTAAGAAATAAGAAATATATCATGTGATTTTTATTTAGGGTCTGACAGTCAAATTCATCCCAGTTCTTTAGAATGTATTCTAATAGCAAGGCTGAGGAATAAGGGCAATTTGTCCCATCAGGATGTTTCCAGACATTTTGGAAAGTTGAGGAAAAATTGCTACCTATGACTAAGGAAACAGTACCCTCTTGAGGTTCTTAGTGTCTTTAATTAAAGATTTTAAGACAGGACTCAAAAGGAACCTTAGGGGCAATTTTATCATAATTTAAAGAAAATTCCCTAGAGGACAAGCTTTAAATCTCGGCAGCTGTAAGAAAGAAGATTGAGAAAAACATTCATGGCATTTGAGTTAAGTGGCCATGTACATAAGCCAGAGGGTGGGAAAGTCACCACATGGTAAAAAAGGGGACCATTAGAAAAGGAATAAAAAAGACTTGGGGTCTGGTCAGCATCTGAATAAAAGACAGAGGAAAAGGAAAAGTAAACACTAATGTCTTTCTGAGTTTGACTCAACACTCAGCAGAGCCTTGTGGCAGCCCTCCCTGTAGCAACTGCACAGAGGGCATGGATTCTTCAAAGAAAGTTATGTTACCTCATTACAGAGATTGTAACATGAGAGTCTGCTTGTTGGGGTTTCTGTCCCACCCTGTATCCCACAGCCAGCAAGTCCCAAAGAAAATCACACAGAGATCTACATAAGTTATAAACTGATTGGCCCATTAGCTCAGGCTTCTTGTTAACTCTTATAACTTATATTAACCCATTATTCCTATCTATGTTAGCTACATGGCTCAGTACCTTTTTCAGTGGGCAGGTCACATCCTGCTTCTTCCGTGGTCTGGGCAGGACTGCAGAAAGAGCTTCCTTCCTAGAATACCCCTGTTCTCATTGCCCCACTTCTACTTCCTGCCTGGTTGTCCCACCTATACTTCCTGCCTGGCTACTGGCCAATCAGTGTTTATTTAAAACATAATTGACAAAATACAATTGTCCTGCACCAAGAGATAATTATTCCTCCTGACTCTTTAGCATGGCCTAAAGTGTATCTGCCTAAGGGTCATCCCTTAGCCAGATGACTGATGGGCTCAGGCTGAGTCTCTTGTGGAGGGGACCTAACCTGATCCTCTGTTCTTATTTAGCATCCCATAGAATAAGAATCATCCTGCTGAACCACCTGCAAAGAACCAAGCTTCAGTATTGGTTCCCTGTCTTGTTGAGGGGCCTAAAAAAGGGCACAGTTTCTGAGAATCAAAATTCCAGAGATAACCCTAAGATGAAGATGCCACCTCTGATGAAACAGCCACCAATTAAACCTAAGAATCTAAACCTCTAAGGGGAAGTGACTCCTATGCATGCAACTGGGGAAAGAGCCAGGGGATACTTACCAAGGTGACATACTAGGGATGCTTCAGAGACCAGAGGTACTTTATAAAGGCAACCAAGTATGGCTTCTTAGAGGAAGGGAACAGAGTGGAAGAGGTAAGGAAAGAAAAACCTACAAGAAATATATGCCTGCAGTTGAACTAATCTGCCTGAGATGAGTTGCACTTCCTATTGCAATGTATGTTGGGAACAGAGCCTAAAATAGAAACTGGGATTAGAGAGCAGTCTTTCCACCTGTCTATGCTGAAAGTTCTTGGGATCTTTCTGTGAAGAAAGAGGTCTCTTCACTGAGTTGTTTGCAAGAAGAGCAGGGTTTCTCATCCTTCTAAGGGCTATAGTTTTCATAAGTAAGACAAAGAGAGATGTTGAGGCCTGATGAAGGAGTAGCCCTGACCAGGGATCATCAGTTGTCTCCAAAGGTCATTATAGTTCACCAAGTTTCCCTATGCCAAAGAAAGAGCATTCGGACAGGCACCACCCAATATGTGTTTCTTTAGTGGTTTGGAGTCCTAGGTTGGTAATGTTTACTGGTGAGTGTGTGGGGTTTGTACACAGTACAATCTGTGGTTGGCCTGTAGCTATTGCAGACATTGACTGGGGAAACAGAGGTTCTGTTTGGGGTCTCAACCTTATTCATTTAGAATTTGGAAATGGACTCTGGAGGAAGCTCAAGGGCAATTTTATTAAACCTTGAGGGAAACATCAGGAGAGGCTGATTGTAAATCCTGGCAGCTGCAATTAAGACAGAGATAGAAAGAAAGCTATACCTTTTAAACTAGACATGGAGGTCAGAGAAATGGTGAGAAAGTCCAGAGAATCAGCTAAAGCATGGTTAGGCTTTAGGGTGATATCCCTCAAAAAAGAGAGATATAGAAAAGGAAAAGGTGGGTTGGACAGATGGCTCAGCCATTAGAGGCTAGGCTCACAACCAAAAATATAAGAAAAGGAAAAGGCAAAACATGCTTAGTGCTGGGCTATTGATCTGAGTTCCAAGGTCATAGAATTCCAAGCTATTATATCTCAGAAGGAAAGATGGTACTTGGGACACATGACTAGAAATAGAAACAGAGTTTATTTAAGAAAGGGCAAGCACTTTTGAGAATAGGTGTAGGTAAGAGAGAGGGGGAAAGGGCAGAGAGGCACTGGGCCATGAGGTACATAACGCTTTATAAGGCATCTACAGTGTCAACCCCTGATCTTGATGCTTCAGTTCAGCCCTCATTCTCCTGTCACATAGCTGCGGGGACTGGATCAGGATGTGACTGTGCCTTGACTGAATGCAGTTGGGGGTGTTGCTTTTGTTGTCCATTTGCTCTCTTGAGTTCCTCTACCAGGAACATAGCCAGAAGGGGTTTGCTTCCAGTCCAGGGTCTGTGAATGCCAGTTTGTCCAGTTGTTTATTTGAAATGTATACTGCATCACACATAGAGCTGTAGAGAAATGAGGATAAAAGATGAAGAGATTTCCCATTTGATTCAAAGATCGTATTCTTTGGGAATGTCTCAACAACACCCTGGAAATAACTAATTTTCTCAACATTATTTGTAATAGCACAAAATAGAAATTATTGAAATGCCATCTACAAGCAGATTGGCTAAATAAAAATTGTCATATTCATAAAATTTAGAACAATCTAGCAAAAATGAAAAAAAATTAACATAAGAGGGTAAAGGGAAAGAATGAGGCCTGAGTTCTTGTTTTAAGTAAGTGTAGTGATGCATGGTTGTGTTTATAATATGCTTCCTTTTAAACAAAGAGGAGATATATAAATACACACAAGATCTACCTGAAGCTCATAATATACTCAGCTGTGGAAGTGGGAGGGGTCAAAACCTGAAGAACAACACTGGAGGGTCATTTGTGTGCCTGTATTTTGTTATACATATTCAATTCTGATGTCTTATGAAAGCTGATTAAGGATAGTAATACATTCCAAATAAACACAAAAAGGGGCAATCTTTTCTTCTTTGAGTAGATCACAATGCGGTGATGAGTTAGTTAGTACTTGTTCTCATAATGAATTTTTACAAGCAAATAAACACATATAAAGCAATCATTGTCAGACCCTGAAGGCATCCAGGGCAGGGCAGCTATAAAGCTTGCAGACAAAGGAGATGCAGGAAAAACTACCCAAATTCATGCTCTTCCAAGTCTTCCACTATGAGCAGGTTCAAGTGCCGTGAATTAGGTCTGCATGATAAATAACCAGGCTCAAGGATAACAATTATATTTTTAATGGTTATAAGGGGAAACTCACGCTATAAGAGTGGGAGGTCTGACTTCCTATCTGTCCAGTGGGAGTCACACAGAGAGAGTGTGCACCTGGTTCCTCCTAGTTTTTCTTCCTCGGCTCCAGGTAGCCACACATTAACTAGATGTGATTGGTTGACAGAGTTTCACCATCATCTTCCCCTTTTGTCTAAACAAGATTGATCCCAACCCAATACAACTATATACAATAGGAACAGATACCAAATATAAAATTACAAACAATAAACAATATTAAGCAAGGAACGCATAACAAAACTTTTACTAAACATTCTATTTCAAGGAGTCTAAATATTGCATTGAAATTAAGCTTGGCTAAATAATGAGGAAGGTAACTACAATTATCTAATCTTCAACTCCATCAAAGATCTGAGAAGGGAAACAATATTACTTGAGTAAACAGGAAGCGCAATCAAGCAACTTCCAAAATGTACAACAAATGACAGAGACAACTGGCTACCTGGACAGTTACCCAAAGTCTCATTTGCAATGTTGAAGCAACCAACTTTGGCCAAGGCCTAATGTAACTGACATACCATTTTCAAAGGCAAGAAACTTTTCAAAACTATCTTATCCTGTCTTGGCAGGATATGACAGTCCTGTTTTATCCATTTACGGATACTATGTATCTCTGTCAGTGGTTGAGGTATGGGCATTTCTTTGCTTGACCAAAGGCCAGTTCTGCCAAGAAGAAAAGCTCCAGGTGGAGTGTCTTTGGTGCTCAACATTCTCTCGGGAATAGTTCGGTGTTGTCAGGAGTGATTGTGTCTCACTACCACAGAACTCTAGGTTAGATTAAATGCCATTTCTACAGCTCTTTGAAGAGGTCGAAGATTATCTATCTATACTGAATATAATCTCTATGTATCTAAAGAACCTGATTAGTCTAATTATAAATATGACAAACAGATGACTATTGATCTATAATTCTCAATACCTATCTAACTTAAAGACTAAGACAATAAACAACTGTGCAATAAATGAGGACAATGACCTCCAAATGTAAACAATGTATAAGTATCTTGATCAGAGGTAGAAATGTACTCTGCAATATGGTAAATATATATATAATACATAAACAATGTTTTAAACAGAGATAGAAGCATACATACATACAATATTCAATATAATTTAACTTTTTATCAATATACAAGAATCTATACCAATATAATTGTCTAAAAACAATAACTCGCAAATACCAATCTATTATCCCATCATCCAATTATCACTCTTTTTTGTTTTAAAAGATCCCTGAGCCTATAAAATTCCTCCACCATCCCTCAACCGTATACCAATTATAATCAACCCCTAAATGATGTCCCTAAGCCTGAGGGCAAACTTTGCTGGGAGAGAGGATGTTGTCCTCTAAAATTGCTTCCAGCTCTCATGGGGGTGATGTTCTTTTTAGGGGATTCTGTGAAAGTAAAATGATGGTTAAATTCCAAGATTAATGTCTGGTAAAATTGCAAATAGTCTCTAAGTATGTTGTGGAGGTCTGGCCAGAATGTTGTAAAAGATGTGCACCATTTCAGCTAACCAAGTTGGAGCTGTCTTGTGCAGCTGGTACCAAAAACAGATCTTGTAGTAGTGCTATCAGTATCATGATGTCATATCCACTAGATGGAGTTGTTGCTGTGGGGCTCCATCTTCTTCCTGTAAACTTTAAAGATTACTGCAGGAAAGTTTATTGTTTATTATGGAAAACTTAAGCATTATTTATATAGACATATACAGACATATATATTCAATGAAAGGTATGATAAAGACAAAATAGATATGAAGAAAGGCAAAGAAGTTTTATAAATTATTTTTTTCTTCTGTCCCATATCATGGCTCTTTACATGAGACAGAAACTCTGGGTTTTCTCTTAACAACAGGCGTGGAATCAGAGAGGGACTGAGCCAGAGTCCAACTCCAAAACCATCTCTATATATTTATAAATATAAATACATATATATATATATATATATATATATGCATGTGTTGAATATTTTCACTTATGGAACCTATTCAATTTTCTTGCTGATCCTTCCTGGGTTGTAAATTGTTTCCATCTGTTGGTATTTAAACATCCAGAGTCCCTTGAATTTTTTGAAGATGAGTGTTTTCCTGTGGAGATAAGAACAGAACCCTGCCCCCATCCTATATGTTTTTCTTACTACCTGTATGATCATCATCATTGTGGATGAGCTGTCATTTCTCCTTTTCAAGAGGTTCCTCCTCTTTAAACCAAACCTTTATTAATTTTAATGGTATCCACAATTTTTCTTCTCTGTGGAAACAAGAGCAAAACCCTTTCCCCAACACAGCACATCTCCTGGTTTCCATTGCAAGGTCAGCACATCCTTGAAATAAACTGGCTGATTTAATTCAGCAGACATTTTCATTATCCAATGTCTTTCTGCTGCCATTGTCCCTTTCTCATTAGCGTTAAGAAAATTCAAGGTTAATAAAGCATTATGTAATCTATTTCTGGGGGCATTTCCACCCCTTTTTGTTTGTTTAACATATCCTTTATAGTTTGATTCAATCTTTCTATAACTGCTTGGTCTGTAGGATTGCACCAGAGAAGCTGCAGCCAGGAAATTACAAAGTTTATCTGCCTGAACAACACAAATCATCATGCCAACATGAATGAGCAGTTCTGTAACATGAGGGCCTGCTCATTGGGGTTTCTGTCCTGCCCAGTTCCCACAGCCGTTAAGCCCCAAAGAAAATCACACAGAGTTCTCCATAAGATTATAAACTGATTGGCCCATTAGCTCAGGCTTCTTATTAGCTCTTGTAGCTTATTTAACCCATTATTCTTATCTATGTTTACCACATGGCTCAGTACCTTTTTCAGCAGGGCAGGTCACATCCTGCTTCTTTGGTGGTCTGGGCAGGACTGTCGAGGGAGCTTTCTGCTTCCCAGAATTCTCCTGTTCTCATTGCCCCACCTCTACTTCCTGTCTGGTTTTCCCACCTATACTTCCTGCCTGGCTACGGGCCAATCAGCGTTTATTTCAAATATAATGACAGAATATAGAATTGTCCTGCACCACAGTTCACATGGGGTTTCTTCCATAGAAGAACTACAGAAACTAATGTTTGCTGGGAAGTGAGAATCAGTCTTCTACAGGGACAAGACCCCTGGTAGGTTAGCCAGTCTTTAGAGGTCAGTGCTAAACACATAGGAGCAATATTAAATGACCCCAGGACAGTTTTTTAATAAATTTATATGCATACATGTAATAATTTTTATTAAAGAAGAGGCCATAAATTTGAGGAGTTGAGGGTGGTATGGGAGGAATTTGAGGGAAGGGGGAATGATGTAAATACAGGACTCACATATGAAATTCTCAAAAAGTAAATTTTAAAAAAAATTAAGAAAATAGTAAAATACATAAAACAAGGATTGGAATCCTGGGTGCCCTCCCCTTGTTGATGGAGCTCTCATTACTATCAAAGCCTAGGTCCTGGAATCCCTAAGAAGCTAGACTCTGTCACATGTCTTCAGGCCACTCATCCCTAACACACAATGAACATTTACAACCCATGATGATGAAAAGCAGAGAAAGGAGATTAGATCAGTTTGGGAAGAACATTGGGAAGAACAGATGAAGATGTCTAATTGATGAGATCTGTGAAGATTTTTCTGACTGGTGAGTTTAAAGGTGGCATCGGTGTGAGGGAGTGCAGACAACCAGTTACCACCAATGCCAGCCTTGGCCTCTGGGTTCATTGTCTCATACATAAGGAAGGACTGACAGACAAGGCACCAGCATACCAAACACAATGAAAGCAGGCTTGCTGAGAGAAAATCAGGGCAAGGACTGAAGAATGGAAGAGAGAAAATTGACAGCTGGGTATAATTTCTTCCTGTTGGGGCAAGTTTGTCTTCTGGTTTTCTCCTTTGCCCAGCATGAGACTCCTGGGAATGTGCCACTTTATCCAGGACCATTGTTTTCAATAATTTAATTCAGAAGGAAGAGGTTCATATCTCTCTTCAAGGTATCTTTGCTCCTCTGGATGGTAGCAGGTTGAATGTATTTTCAGGAGTTTTTATCCTTAAAATGAATCTAATCCCTGAAGAGTACCCAAGATGATACTATTCCACATATCATCTAACCAAGAAAAATGTAAGCAAGATCTTCCTGGCAAGTCAAAAAGAGTTCTGTATCTGACAATGTAGAACTATTTTGTGCACTTTGCAGAAAAGCAGCTTATATGTATATTCATTTAGAGCCACATTTGTATAAACATATACCATATATTTGTGTACACTCATAGTTAACTTAAACCTTAGTTCTTGCAGTTGTACATATAGCAAGTTACACTTTTTCTATCCATTCTTTTGTCTTTTATTAATTTTCAGTGTTCTAAGAACTAAATCTTAAATTTGTTCTTCTAAACATTTATTTGTGTGTGTGTGTGCATGCATGTACACCTGCATGCTATGGTTTATGTATAGAAGTTAAAGTAAAATAATGCTCTCCCTTCATGATATGGAGTCTAAGGATCAAATTCAGTAACTCCAGTAATTAGGTAGCAAGTACCTTTACCCACTGAGCCATTTTGCTAGCTCAGAAGCTGATTTTTGTACAGTTTATTCTAGTTCTAATGTTGATCTTTTTTTTTCCCTGAGAATTTAATGCTCACAAGTGATTTATACTTCAGCATGTCACATGATCCAAGAAACAGATACAGGTGATTTGTTTTGTAAATATTTTTTTTGATATGACTCTTCACCTGCCCCATGTAAGTGGCTGATCCATTTTGTTTAATATTTATGTTATTTATTATTTATTTATTTTTAAAACAGGGCATCAGAAAAGGATGTTAGCTTTAATATATATTTATTATAGGGCATATATACATATATATGACATAAAGTACTGGAAATAATTTTAGGGTACTCAAAGCAATCAATTTTTGTAGGAAAAAAGATTTATTTAAAACTGTGATCAAAACTGTTTAAATTAATAAATTTAAACTTAAATCACTAGACCGTCCATTAATGCATTTGAATTAAAAGAGAACTGAAAAGCTAAGACAGGGTTGAAGATTATCTTTAGTTTTAACTGTCAATTTGACATGGCACAAAACAGTGGCTGTCAACCTTCCTAATTTCAGGACCCTTTAATATACAATTAATTGAATATACAATTCCTCATGACCCCCAACCCTAAAACTATTTTCATTATCATTTTGTATCTATAATGTTGCTACTGTTATGAATAATAATGTATATATTTGTGTTTTCCACTGGTCTTAGGTGATCTCTAATGGGTCAGGACCATAGATTAAGAACCACTGTACAGAGTCATGTGAGAAGGGAATTTGAGCTGAGGGATTGCCCAGATCAGATTAACCTGTAGTAATGTCTGTGAGGGATTGTTTTGATTGATAACTGATGTAGAAGGGCCCAGCCACTATGGGTGGCACTGTTCCCTTGGCAGGTGGGCCTGGGATTTCTAAAAAATTCTATCTAAGCATGAGTGAGCTACCAAGCAATGTTCTTTCATGGTTTCTGTTTTAAGTTCTTGCTTGAATTTCTGCCTTGACTTCCATTAATAATAAACTGTGACCTGGGAATGTAAACCAAATAAATTCTTTCCTTCACTAAGTTTCCTTCACTTTTGTTAGGGAATTTTATCACAACAATAGAAACCAAACTAGAACAGGGTTTTAGTTTGGTTGGTAGGGAGCTTACCTGGCATGTACAGAACCCTGGGTTCCACCCCAACACTGCATAAAACCAGGAGCGGTGCCACACATCTATAATCCCATGCAGAAGCTACAGAATAAGAAGTTCAAGGTTGACACTGACTTCATAGCAAGTTCAGCCTGTCTAAAAAACAAAAGGCCAGAATGCCTTTTCCTGGATACACCTCTGTTGGCAGAGGCATGCTTGTTCAATCTTGGCCATCCATATTTGAAATAACCACACAGAAACTGTATTAATTCAATTACTGCTTGACCTATTAACTCTAGTTTCTTATTGGCTGACTCTTACATCTTATATTAACCCATTTACATCTTAAATTAACCCATTTCTATTAATCTGTGTATCGCCTGTGGCTGTGGCTTACCATGTAAAGTTTCATCTGGGGTCTGCCTCTGGTGGGGCTACATGGCTTCTCCCTGACTCTGCCTACTCTCTCTATATATCTTTTCCAGTCTGGCCATATTCTGGTTAAGCCATTGGCTGAGAGAAGCTTCTTTATTCATTAACTAATAAAAGCAACATATATATAGAAGGACTTCCCACACCACACCTCCCTCAATTCTTTCTCTCTGGAGACTGTGAGTGCACCAACCACCTCACTCTACCCTCAGCTGTTTGAAAGCATGCTTATCTAAAGAAAAAAAGGCAATCTTGTATTTATTGTACAGGTATTTTTAAAACATTGATACTTTTAACCCCTAGGTTAGAAATAAAATAATTAAGGCTTTCGAGGGACTCCCTCATCTGATGTGTCCTTTATGAAAGAAAGCTTTTCAGTATCTCATTGTCAGTCACCTTTCACCTATCAGCTTCCAAGTCTCCTTGAGCCTGGAGGTGGGGATCCTCATCCCACCAGCTAAAGCAGGCTGTGGACAGGAGCAGCCTCTGGGGAAGGACCGTTGTACTCTCAAAAGAAGTGCTGAAAGGATTATAAAAACATTTCCTGAATAAACCCTTCCTGAAAAACTAGTGTCAGGGAATGGCAGAGCTCCTAAAGAAATGGGGGGGGGGGAAAGTAGATCATGCAAGGATAAACTCCATTCCAGTAGCCAGGAGCAGAGTTTAGGCATTGTGTATAATCCTCTGTCTTCTAAAAGTCAAGGAACACAGGACACTGTCTTAATTTCTTTTCCTGCTGCAGTACAACACTCTTAAGAAAAGCACTTTAAAGGAGAAAGAGTTGATTAGAGTGCACACTTCTGGGTTATAGTCCATTGTGGGCATGGGTATCACAGCAGCAGGAACTTCAAGCTGTTGATCCACTAAGCCCAGAGTCTGAAGAAGAGAGTAAGAAACGCATGCTTACCAGAGCTCAGTGTGCATGCTCCACACTTTGACAGTGCAGGATTATCTGCCTAGGGAATGGTGACACCCACAGTGGCTAGATCTACTCACCTCAATCAATGCAATAAAAATAATCCTCTAGAAGCATGCTGAGAGGCTCATCTTCTGGGTAATTTAGATTCTATCAAGTGGATGATTAACACAAACCATCACAGATTAGATTTTGTAATATTCGGTTAAGATAAATTTACACATAGTGAAATGCATGTTTCTTCTTCTGGTCAGAAATGTAGGATGTGAGTCTATCATTTTAACCTATCGTGTAGAGATTTTGTCATGGCTACAATGCAAGTAGCTATCCACAGTCAAATTTATCCCCATTATGGAATGCACACATAAGGGGCAAATCAGGGGGATCTAAAAGTCTTCTAGTAAAGGAAGACACCAGAACTCATATAATGAAGAAATCTCTTCTATTTGAGCTTTGTACAAAACAACCATGGTCAATAGGGTTGCCTCCTCTTGATGAAGACCCAGAATATTAGGTGTGGCACCTTTTTCTGATTCTAGATTTGTCTTGGCTATTAGAAGCAAAGATTTTCTTTTTTCTCTTCCTTCCTTTTAAAATTTCGTAACAAAAGTGTAATTGTCTCTCTCAGAGATAGCAGGGATTAGAAAGATACATGAAAAGAAAGAGCTGCTTCTCATAACTCCTGTATATTGGAGGCTACTCTCCACAGGGGCATCTAAAATGATCATTTTAGGACCTAACTAATACATTTGATAAAATAATTGTCTCAAATACAGAAGAATCCATCTGTTGTTTTTGTCTAAGTTGGTAAATTGATTTTACCAATAAAGATTCAGGAACCAGATGCTGGGGTGAAAACCTGCTAGCTCAGAGAGGGCAGAGAAGATTCCAGATTGACCTTCCTCTTCCACCAATGTCCCAGAAAGAGAACTTTCTCCTACACTGTCTCAAACAAAACTCCTTAAACTGGATGCCCCTCCCTTCTACTTCCTGTGCATCTCTCTATCCATCTTCCTGACTTCCTCTTACTCTCTATGGTTTTTTTCTTGTCAACTGATTGCTTGTTCCATCTCTTAACCTATGGTTGACTTTATTTAATCCTTCTTACAACATTCAAGCAGAAATCTCTTGGATTAAAGGTGTATGCTAGGGCTGAGTCATTCCACAACTATAAATAGACTTTTCAAGTAAATAATGCAATCTTGGTGTTCACAGTGTGGTCAAATATCCTGCAACACCCACCATTAGAGAGCTGGTGCTTATTTCTTAAACCTAACTTAGGAAATGCATTGGTCTCATTCACACAGATATAGGGACACCCATAAAGCTTTACATGAGATAGCTCTTACCCCTTTGAGAAAGGCACCTAAATTAGCTTCACCTGGATATAACAAGAAACAAAAGCAAGTGACCTCAGGCATGTGGTCCTGAAAATGGTAAATAAAGCGAGGGAGATTGCATACCCAATGCAGATGTGCATGAACCAAACACTCTGAAGCTGGTTTTGCTAAAGTTCTGGCTCCTTACTTGGGTCCACAGCATGGAGTCCCTGGGCATTGTCAGAGACTGAGTCTATCCACTTTGGACTTTAGAACCAAGATAGAACAGACGGCTTTGATCTAAATGTCATAGGTCATGGCTGGCAGCTGAGTATTCAGCCAGAAAGGATCTTGCTGGGCTGCCTTTCTGCTGAAAGTGTTGCTCTTAATCGATGTTTTTGTCAAGTGGGGGGTAGTGGAAGCTCTTCTTGCCTCTGTTGCTTCTTCTTTCAGACAAATCTGAAAGATGCTTTCTGAAAATCCTGGCTTTAATTGTATGGATATTTTGAAAGTCACCTTGGTTCCAGGAGCATTTTCAGAAGACAATGGATTATCCACAAACATGTGATCCTAAGAAAAGAAAGAACATCAAGTTTTCTCCAGAGAAACTACTGAAGCCTAAATTGAAGGATATTGTTCCTAATATATTTCTATGAAATTCCATGGTACAGACAAATAAACCTTACCACATCTTTATGAAATCCACAAAAAGAAGAGAATAACATGGGCTGAATCATAAATACCCTATCCCTATTTAAAAATAATTGTGGCTTCTACAAGTAGAACTGTGCCTTTTGATATGAGGTAATGGCAATATATATAGAACTGGATTATGATCCATAACTCAAAGTTGCTCTCACATGGGAAAAGTCTCTTGCATTTCAGTGTCACGAAGGGATGGATGATCTGTATGGCCAGTTAGGGAAGTATTTACTTAACAAGAGTGGATCATAATGACTTTGTAATAAAAGGTATCAATTTGGGCAGAGGAATGGTTCAGTTCGTAATGTGTGTGCCAAACAAGTTGGGACATGATTTTGCAACACCCAAGTAAAAAGTTGAGCATGGTGTGGTATGTTTGTAATGCCAACACTGAGAGGTGGAGACAAGAGGATCTGTGGGCCAGCCAGTCTAGACTACTTGGGGAGTTCTAGATAACCATGAGCCATTGTCTCCAAAAGTAAGACAGATGACACCTGGGGTTCAACTTCTAAGGTTGACCTGTGATGTGCACATTAGCACACACATGTGAACACACAGGCACCATGCGTGCGTGTGTGCGTGTGCACACACACACACACACACACACACACACATTTAGTCTTCTAAATGTACCTCATCATTTGACTTTATATAAGGGGGTGATCCTGGATAATCATAGTGGCCTAATTTAACCTATTGCAGGGTCTTTACAACATGAATAGAGGCTTCAGCTAGGGAGAACAGCAAGTCCAGGACATACTGCTGTAGGAGGAGGCTGCTTATTGGTTCCCAGCCTCTTAGCCCTGAAAAACTTACACAGAAACTGTATTATTTAAATCATTGCTTGGCTTATTAGCTCTAGCTTCTTATTTGCTAACCCTTACATATTAATTTAACCCATTTCTATTAATCTGTGTATTGCCATGCGGCTGTGGCTTACCAGGTAAAGTTCCTTCCAGCTTCTTTCTCCAGCAGGGGCTCTATGGCTTCTCTCTAACTCCACCTTCCTCCTCCCATGCTATAGGCCAAGCCAGTTTCTTTATTCATCAACCAATAAAAACAACACATAGACAGAAGGACCTCCCACACCACACTGCTGCAGTTTGAATCCTGAAAGTTTCCTTACTGCCTGCCTGCCACAGGTTTGCCAAGTAAGTGGTTACAACATCTGTGTTTTGTAGACTCTGTTTTCTTGATGGATATATCTCACATTCCATAGTTTTTTTTCTCTCTGAAATTTTAGCTTAATCTAACTATATTATTTCCATGGATCTCTGATTTCTATATATGTATAATTGGTATAACTCAGTTACCTTTACTATTTAATGTAACAGGAATGTTGGTCCACTGATATCTACCATTAATCCCCCCCAATGGCTAGGGAGTAGTAAAGAAGAAAGGAAAGATATTTTGTTTAAAATACAAATCTGGCACTATTTATATATTCATTGAGTCCAAATACCTATAGTCTGACATGTACTTAGTTAAATATCTCATGTATTTCCTGCAGATGGTTATTAAAACATTTTACATTCAGCTTAACTAAGCAGCATTTAGAGTCTTGTGGTGACTTAAATATTACCTATTGCAAAGGGAAGTAATGAGACCAGAGCTGAATAGAAAGCAATGTGACTCTGTATACTCAGAGAACATCCATTAGAGTGGTCACATAGTCTTCCTTTTCTGTTTCTACTCACTTCTGCAAGGTGAGTTCTAATGATGCTTGTTTTGTTTCCTAGTTGCTCTAATTACTTATGTTTGTCAGTAATGTTGTACTGTACTGTACGTGTGGTAGAGTTCCAAGGTCAGCAATGGCAAGTACAAAGAGCTGGGCTGGGATCTAGGCCTACAAAAGGCACACTTAGGAACCACACTTGAAGCTAGCACACATCTAAGTGTGGAATTACAAGAGAGAAGGAAGACTGTGGTTCCTTTGAGTCTTGGCAATAGATATTAAGTAAATGGGGGAGAGGGATCAGACTTGGTCTTGGGAAAACTCTGCAACACCTCAAAGGCTGTGGGCACCATATCAC
Source organism: Ondatra zibethicus (assembly GCA_004026605.1). Taxonomy (NCBI): domain Eukaryota; kingdom Metazoa; phylum Chordata; class Mammalia; order Rodentia; family Cricetidae; genus Ondatra; species Ondatra zibethicus. Next base: position 50,617 of record PVIU01003915.1, on the reverse strand, counting down.
AAAAAATGTTCATCACCCAGTATAAGATGATGAAATAAAGAGAAAGAGGGGGTGGGGGGGAGAGAGAGAGGGAGAGAGAGACAGAGGCAGAAATGTTGTGTGATGAGGCAAGGCAATAATAGCGTAAGCATAAGCAAGTGCATACAAACTCACAATTAATAAGCAAAATTGGCCCAAACAACCTGTCAGCGGACCAAAAGTATGGTAACTAATAATGCACACTCCTAGCCAATCACAACACACCAGCAGAGACAGCCAGTTTCAAAAGAACCAACCAAAAACATTCCTGTGACAGCTTAATTTCCCTAACCCAATAAAAACCCCTGACCTTTTTTACAATAAAGAGCTTCTGTATTGGACTCTCTCATAGTCTGTGTCGTTACCTCCACGTCTTCTCACCCTCTGCTCTGCTCCGCCACCCCCACCCCGGAAATGGGAATCACATAACAGGCAGCAGCAACAAGCACCGCAACAGCTACATCTGGCACCCAATGCGGATGGACCTTTTCCTTTTGCTTGCTTTTTGGGTCTTCCTTACACTCTTTTGGGCATTTTTCTTACTTGCTTGCAGCCCCCACAGCTGTCCCCATGCCGACGTTCGGCCAGCATCTTGAGTTCACCCCCTTTGTCTGTTTTTGGTGAGTTGACCCCTATTTTCATTTTTTAAGCTCTTGGTGAGTTGGGGCTTTCTTTCCTATCCCTACATTTTCTTTTCTTTCCCCTGTTTAACTTTCTGGTTAGGAACTCTCCATCATGACTTGTTTCATCCCAGTACCTCCACATAAGGGCTGACCACCCAGGAGGTAGAACCAGTAAAGGTCCCTCCAACAGGTCCTTTTTGCCTGGAGACACTGAGTGAGCGCATGGCCAGGTATGGCCTAACAAATCCCTGGAGTCTCTCACTATGAGCAGCACACTCAGTCTGCAAACACTGCTTTCCCTTTCCCTTCTGTCCTTGTCCTCACACAATCTCCCTCACGGCCTGAGAACAACTGATGATGTGTGCCTGGGGCCACTCTCTGGGATTGTCTGAAGGCTCTCTTGCTTGATGGGGAGTTCAAACTGCTCTTTGGGGCGTGTACTGTTGGACTTCTTCTCTTAGTCTGTCTTCTCAACAAATCCAGTTATGTGACCACTTATTAAAAGCTGTTAGGGCCATGGCCAGTCTCTTAATTCACAAAAGCCTTTGTCCATTAGACTGTAGTTGAATGCCCTTTTCCTTCTGGGATTGGAACGTTCTTCCTACTTCCACTAGCTTGACCCTGGAGCTGATCATGGGGACCAAGATGCAGCTGTTGTCCCTTACCCTATGTCTTCTGACTTCTTTCTTCTTTGCTGCCCCTCCCCATGGGTTCCTCCTGGGATCCATCCTGAATGGTGCCTTTTCCCTGGTGGATGGGGCCTTCCCTCCTCTACCAGTGCTCCCACCACCCCTCCCCGAAGTTGGCTAGAGTTTCTGTGAGGCCCATGCAAGGGCTGCTGCCCTGGATCTTGCTCACAGTTTTCACCTCTACCTGACCTCCCAACTGCAATATGCAGAGCCTGGAGCAGAAGCTGTCTTTTCTGGCCATTTCGCTGAGCTATTTCTACAGCACTTCGAACCTGAGGTGGCTTGGGACTTGGGGCTCACTCTCCCCAACTGTCTTGGCTCCATTGAGCCCTGGTGTATAGATTGCACCACCACATGACTTGTCCATTGAAAGCTGCAGGGTGGGCAGACCCCTGGCTATGTTGGACCCATCTCTATCTTCTGAGGACCTAGCAGGCCCCTTTCCTTCCTCAATCTCTTCCTCCTCTACAACGTCCTCAAAGTCAAAGCTCAAGAAATGCTTTTCCCTCTGTTCAGTGGGTTGCTCAGTCAGAGATTCTGTATGAGGCATCCTGCAGGCCATTGATACTTACTCCCCAACTGGGCCTCTGGAGACCACATCAGGCCCTTCAGTCCTCGGTGGAAACAGCAACTCCATCTCCTCTGGTGGTGCTGGGACAGTTGGTGGGGGATTGGCTAGTGATGGCACACCACCTGGGGAGAGATGGACTCACCGCTTTGAGAGGCTGAGACTGGGCCGTGGAGGGGGAGCCCTGAAAGACAGAGCAGGAATGGTACAGAGATAAGAGCTGTTCAGTTTTATGGGGACCAAAGAAGTTTTCCCTGACCCAGCAGGAGTGGGTTGTAGAGGAGGGGTGGCTGGGCTGACCTCAGGGGAAGGAGGGCAGCCTCAGTGGCAGAAGTGTCACCTACTTCTCCAAAGTGAAGAAGGAGGAGCATGTTGCTTGGAGTTCTTTGTACCACCAAAGGCATCCCAGCCTTGACTCAGCATTCCCTGTTCTACTATCACTGATGTCTGCACAGCAATGGCCCTTGAGATGCCTGACATGGAGAGTACATTTGGTTAAGGTAGATGGCCCTTCAGAGTACACTCTGGAGACAACTGATGTACCTCATGTGAAGGCCTGGGTGTCTGACATCCATGAATGCCTAAGCCCAGGACTCTGCCCTGCTGTCAACCCCTTCCCCTGGCCCCGGGGACCTTCTTCCTCACAAAGGATAACACAGACAGCCTGGAGTTGTCCTGTCTGAATCATTCAGAGAGTCTGTCCAGCCAGGATCTGTGCTGGGACCCAATGAGAGTACAACCACCTCTTGCAGGGGCTTATGGGGGCCTTTCTGACTGACTGTCAGTGTCCTTCTTTTCTAGTTCTGTCTCTATTCCTGCCTCCCACTTTGATTCAATGGAGCTGCTTCCTCCAGAATTGCCCTTCACATTCCCATTGAGGAGGGGCCCCCAGCGGGGACAGTTCATTCCCTTAACCTCCTACCCTCTCCTGGATACCCCAGAAGTAGCCACAGGGTCATTCCTATTCCAGGGGGAGTCAGAAGGCTCTGAGTGGGATCAGGCCCTCTTAGGATAGTTTTGGTTCCATGGCATGCTCTCTCAACTCAAGGCTGCCCAGTTAGTGCTGGAAGGAGGCACTGGCTCCCATGGTGTCTTCCTGGTATGGCACAGTGAAACAAGATGTGGTAAATTGCCACAGACCGGCTCAGTGAAGCCACTCAGACTGTGGGATAATCAGGGTCTTGGTACTCAGGAAGGCACGAGATTGGCTATGACAGACAGACACAACACACAAGAGAGTGATTTGAATCTGCTGCCATTTTACTGAATTCATGTTTTCATTATATAGTATTCAAACAAAGAACAAATCATCATGTATCATCAGTTGGTACAGTATGAAAGCTTCTTTTAGTCACATCAGTGATTTCTAAGAAGAGCATATTATCAGGAACAGGTATTAGACATAAAACATCCTTTGAAGAGGAGCTCTTGTCCCTGGGAACGTAAACCTCAGACAAGTGGTTTCATCTTAAGAATAGAAAGTTTCTGTTTCATTATCATTATCATGGCCCTTCCTCTTTCTAACCCTTTCTTTATCTTATCTAGTGACCAAGTATGCCTAACAGCTCTCTGCACCTGCTGAAATATACTTTTTTGTGCCTTCTTATGCAGCAGACACCATGGGGGTTGGGATCTAGCAAGCCTATCCATAAAGTTCAAAGTATAATATAACACTCTTTGTCCATCAACATTAACTCATCTATTCCCTTGCTCATGATACAACCCGTCTATGACAAGGGTTCTGCTGTAGTCTTATATATTCCCATACTGTGCTTCCCTATCCCAGAACTGTTCCTGAAGAGATAATCCTTGTCTTGTAGATATAAAGAATATCATTATTAAAAGAGATCGTGCAAAGCCCATATTCTGCATAGCCAGCTAATTGAGAAATCTGTCTATGCCTCAACAGTGACCAATACCAGGCCGTCTGCCATTGACCTCCAGGAAGCCTAGTCCCATAGGACATGTAGCTCCTGTCCGGCATAATGACATATGTCATTTCACACAGACGACACTGGAGTTGGTGTGGCAGTAAATATGTCCTCACTTTCAACTCCCAGGGAAAGGCCAAGCCACCTGTGTTTGTCACTTGAAAGAGGAGGGTCAGTGCTGGGTCCAACATCTGAGGTTCCAGTCCATATCCAATATGCTTGAACACCTCTGGGTGCAAACCACCTCTGTGGAGTCTGGAGGCCCCAGTGATGTTGTCCTTGTCAGCTATGTGCCTTCCCACTGGAAGCAGGGCAGGGAGCAGGCTGGGAGCCATGCAAGGGGTGTGTGAGGATGATCTAATACTACCCTGATTCTCCTTATTTTGAACAAGTACTCAGTCAATGGGCCATGCAGCTTCAAACCCATTATGATTGGTACTCCATGTTGAAGGCAGTCCTTGACCCCTCAATTTCCTGTGATGGTGCTGGGCTTATGATGATGTAGCAGAGACCCAAACCCATACAAATTTGCAATTTGGACTTAATGTCACCCTTGACATGCTTACTAGCCATTGACAATACACTGATCCTGCCTCACAATCCATAATTGGCCTACATGCTGATTTCTAACAAGTGTCTGACCTAGCCTTCGAGGCCTTCACAGTTTGTATTCTCCAGGACAATGTAGGGTATTTCTGCAATCTTATCCAGCATGCTGCAGAACCATTTCCTGAATTTTTGACCCATGTCACTAATGCTGTTGAAAAGCATGTCTCATCTGGCCCTACCAAGAATATCCTTATTAAACAGCTAACCTGGGAGGGGCTCAACACCATCACCCATAATGTCATTGTACCTGTTAGAAATGAAAATATTCATAAATGGGTCTTGGCCACCCATTATATTGTCACAAAGAGTGGGTCCATTTCCTCCCTAACTGCTTCCATCAACACCTTAGTCAATGCCAAACTTGACAAGGATGATAATTTCACCCCACCAGACCATACTTGCTGGACATGTGGACAGTCTGGCCACTTACAGAGGGATTGTCCCAGGACTTGTCCAAAGACCTAATACCCTAAATGCCAAAAGGCTATCATTGGACATAAAGCTGTAGAAGCTCTCAGCAGGTCCTGATATGAATGGTAGACTGGACAATGGCTTCACACTCATAATGCATGAAGGTAAGTGGTGTGCCTTGGTTTGCAGTGGCTAAGGTAAACTGGTTCAACTCCAGATCTCTTTGATTTCAGAAGCATAGTAGATGTAATTTTAAAGAATGGATTGCCCCAATACTTTTGTTCTCCCTGATGAGGTTACTTGAATAACAGTAGAACCAACCTTAATAGAGACTTTGGTGTCTTTGTGAACTAGCTTGAGAGCATTGTTTAATACTTTTAGGTCCTCTTCCAGAGCCAAGGTGGCAACAGGGAGTTTCTGTTGCTCATGCTCTATGTGCTCAGCCAACTTCCCGGGACAGTTTATGAAAATAAACCATTTGCTACCCTGTAGGTAAATCAGCAGCTGCTTGTGGTACTTGGTGTTCTCCCTGACCCAGGAGTTACAGTTATAGATATAGACTGCAGAGACGTTGTTGTAAGCAAAGCCAGGAAAAACAACAAACCATTTAGAGAGGAAGTCTGTTTTAAAGCAATTGCTAGGTCCAGTATGGGCACACTGGATAATCATTTCCCTCAGGATAGACAATTTTCTGCCCCCCTTTAAAATTGAAGATGAAAAATTATGCCACACCATCAAAAAAATGCTATTCCCCAGGCCGCTATAGCCTTTACAGATGTCAATAAAATTAGTTTTGGGTTAATAATAATGGGAGTTAATAATGAGGAAAGGGCCTATACCCAACCAAATCCTGGATCAGTACAACTAGGGGAGTTACTGGCAGTCCTTAAGGTATTGGAAATGACCCAATCAGAACCTGTAAATATTTTTTTCAGACAGCTGCTATGCCACACAAACATGCAAAATACTATCTTTTGCAAAATTTAAGTCCCAAAAGGTTTCTATCTCCAAAATCATGCAAGATATCCAAGACTTATTACAGTCCAGAGGACACTCCTGTATCATATCCCACATCAGGTTTCATATGTGGCTGCCAGGAATGCTACCAACAGGTAGCCACAGAGTAGATAGGCTAATTATGACTATGACAGTGCCCTTGCCTTTGCTGGAACAGGCTAGGTTCCTCCATCAGTAATTTCATTTCTCCCCTCAAAATTTGTACAAGCTTTTGCCTGGTTTACCATTGCCCTGATGTAAACATTTAATAAGAACCTATGTAGCTTGACACGAGTTGAGCCATTGAATTCATCTACCACATTCTTTGGCCAAGTATGGGATCACATAAAATCCCTGCTAGACCCCTCTAAACTTGTTGCATAGTACCATATGGGAAGAATGGTGGTGGCTCTAATATTTCTGCTTAAGTGTCTTCTACAGCTAAGATCCTGACAACAGCAGGTGAACAAGGCAACACTCCAGGTGTCAATGGCTATGAAGTATACTGCACCAAAACCTCCAAGGGAGGTGATCCATGCTAGGGTAACACAAATACATGAGGCCATTTAAAGCCCTTGTTCTCCTAAGAGTATCGCTTTGCTTCTGACTTCTTGGGACATTCTGGGGACCCAATCCTTCAAGGACTAGTAGTCAAAGATGGGTAAGAGCCTGTCCAGCAGGCCAACCTAAGACAGGTACAGCCCAAAATGCTGAGGGGGGAGGTTTCCCAAGATGGGGTTATAAAAAGATATAACTCCCACTAGGTTGCCCAATAAAAATAAAATAAAAAGGGTGAGATGAGGCAGGGCAATAATGCAAGCACAAGCAAGCACTTGCAAACTCACAATGAATAAGCAAAATTGGCCAAAACAATCTATCAGTGGACCAAAAGCATGGTAACTAATGACATGCACTCCTAGCCAATCACCAGCAGAGACTGCCAGTTTCAAAAGAACCAACCAAAAACATTCCTGCAACAGCTTAATTTCCCTACCCCCATAAAATCCCCTGACCCTTTTCAATAAAGAGCTTCTGTATTGGAATCTCTCAGAGTCTATGTTACTGTCTCCATGTCTTCTCACACCCTGCCCTCTGGAAAACAGGGATTGTACAACAGACAGTAGCAACAAACTCACAACAACCACAGTGTGAATTTTGTGTTCTGAAAAATAAAGCTTGCCTGGAGATAAGAGAAGCAGCTTCCAGAGAATTCTTAACTCTCAGAATCTATAGACTGAAAGGGCTGAGATCCTGTCTCTGCCCCCTTCTCATCACTTCCTGTCTCCCGTCTGTACAGACCTCCAGAGCTCTATGGTTAACTAATGACTAGCTCTACCCTCTGATCTCTAGGCAAGCTTTATTTGTCAGAACATAAGCAAAATATCACACAATGCAGAGAGACAGATATTGAGAGAAATTAAAATTTTTCTGTAGTTACCCAAGATCCTGGTTGTCAGTATTTATATCTTCAATTTAGCTTCTGGTCCTCAATATCTTCTCATAACTCATGTTATCAGCCATACCTTCACTCCCCCATTTATCACTGTCTCAGGATTTGTTACAATGAGTTGCATAAAAGAGTCATCATAAAACAATCAGTGTAGTAAGTTCATTTGAATGTGTGTGTTTGTGTGTATTTGTGTGATGTGTGTGTGTACTTATGTATGTCTAACTAACCAGATATTAAAGTTGTTAATTTTTTTTTTTTTTGCAGAACTGAGAATCAAACCTGGGACCTCATATAAGTTAGACAGTTAGACTAGCACTGTATCTGGGATCTTCAACCCCAGTCTCAAATATTTTTATTCATGTATGTGTATGGTATGTGTGTGTGAGTGCATGTGTGCTCTGGCATGTGCTTGAAAGTTAGAGGACAATTTGAAGGAGTCGGTTTTGTCTTCCTACCAGGGGAACTCAAGTTCTCAGGCTTGGCAATAAATGGATTTGCCTGCTGAGCCATGTGACCAATAAAATTTTTATACTTTTAAAAAAAGAATAAATTAACCCATTCAAACTATCTTAATTTATGGAAGAAAAAACACTTCATTTTCAAATGCAATCTGTTGCAATATCATACTTAACGATCATTGTATTTGTAGAAAGATACAGCATTTGTGCTTATTTTTCCTAAAGTTACAAAATTTAAAAACTCCTCTAGGGGGAAAAAGTTAGAGTTTCAAGATTATTTAAAACTTTTACTTTTGAAGTTATTCATCAATAAATATCACAATTATAGCTGAGAAAAAAGTGGAGGAGTCCTTTAGGTGACTCTTCTTGCTGAGCCTGTGATTCTAAACAGATAAGCACACTTGAGTGGGTAACAAGACTTTGATCTGTTCAGCATAAAAATAGGCTGGCCCATTAAGGTTATTAACTCAGAGGCACATTCTGAAAAGAGCGTTTGAAAATGGATTTCTTGCAAACTGTCATCAAATATTCACAGATAAAATAATTATGTAGAAAGACAAAGGATGCTGGAAATTGGAGGGGACTGACAATCAAGAGAATTGAAGTAGAGGGCTATGCAAATATTTTGAGAGGGATTTTTTTGAGATAGGCTTAGATATGAGAATTTGAATATTGAAAATTGAACCTTTACAGTCCCTCATCACTCCTTCCCTGCTGTATAAAAGGAACAGGTTAAGTATGAGTTACTGCCTTAGTTTCCTTTCGGTGGCTGTTCTAATACACCCTGACAAAGGCAACTTAGCAAAGAATGGTTTATTTGGCTCATAACTCCAGGTTAGAGTCTGTCACCATGGGGAAGTAAAGACAGCAGGAATGTGAAATAGTTGGTCATGTTCACAGACAAGAACAGAGAAAATAAATGCATGCTTGTGTTGGGCCTCATGAGGCCCAGTGTAACTTCCTAAGCTTAACATGACCTTGGTGAAGCCCAGTGTAACTCCCTGAGCCTAACTTGAGTTTGGAGTGGAGTGACTCAGCACAGCCTGACCTAGCCCCACCTCTGCCCACCCACTGCCGACGTGGCAGGATATTATTGGCTCTTATTCCTCACTCTAATTCACCCCTACCCCAAGACTCCAGCCCACTACCTCAGCCCTATATAAGTTCCTGCCCTGATGCAATAAAGTGAGTTCCTGCTTCGACAGTCTCCCAGCTCAGTGCGTGTTTCTCCCCAGTGGTTGGGAAGTGGGGGAGGGTGGAGGTGGGGGACTGATGGGGTGGGGGAGGTGTCTGGGTCATCAACACTCACCATCCCACTTAGTCCCAGGGAGAGTTTGGCTGGATGGGCTCTGCCTCAGCCCTATCTGCTGAAGAACCTGGCATGCTTGCATGCACACAGCTAGATTTTTCCACTCTTACCCAGTTGAAGATTGCATAGGGATTAGTGCCACCTACCATGGGCAGGTCATCAGGACTCTGAACACAATCAAGATAATCCTCTACAGATATGCTCACATGCCAGCTTGATCTAGACAATTCTGCATCAAGACTCCTTTCCCTGGTGATTCTAGATTGTGTTGAGTTGACAATTGTTGGGTCCCTTGAGGACAGGCCTTCACACCCCCAATTGATCTGTTTAGCACTTTTGTGGTTGGTTGAAAACAGGAACAAAAACAGGAACAATCTGGTGTTTTCAGCAATGTTTTTAAGGATGTTTACCCCTAAGCCATGTGAGTTGTGGTGATGAGGTTCCTGCTTTTGCTGGCTCAGCCTTCCCTGCTGAGGGCTATATATACTGTAGAATAAAGGCTTGTCTGCAGAACCTGAAGTTGTGCTGTGTGTTAATCCTGACGTCCCTCATTCAGAAGAACTACAGTTGCCATGCTGGCACAGCAACAATTAAAACTGTCATAGCTGAGGTGTCCATGACCCACTTGGTTGAGATAGAATTTAACTCTCATCCAATCTGGATTCTTCTCTTACTGCACTCTGTCTAGATCTTTTCTATCCCAAAAATGGATGCGATGTTCTTTGCTGCTTCTGTGATACTTGACTGAACTCAGAATAGGTGTGGATAGACAACTTACTGGTGTGCTACAGTACCCCACTAATGCTGTGACATTCCAAGGCAGGATGCCAAGGGCAAGTCTGGATTTTTTTCCTCCAGGTTTTTTTTTTATTTGAATAAAGCTGGCATCCTTTTGCTCATACTGCAGTACTATACCTACCGAGATTTCTTTCCAGCTTTGACACCACCAAGTGCTAATTACTTAATTGGTAGAATGTCCTCAAAACTCTTCTCCTCTGGAGTTTTCTCATTTTTGAGAGTAGGGTTGGGCATTTTCCAACAATGTCACAGAACTGCTATGTTATTTTAGTGCATTGTATCTGGAACTTTGTTGTCAGCCTGCTTTAGAACCCATGAGGTCCACTCTGATCTGTCGGCTAGGGTGGAGACTGTGGAATTTCTTTCTTAAAAAAATAAGTTTTTAAGATTTATTTTATTTTGTGTGTATGGGTGTTTTGTCTGTATGTTATGTCTGTGCATCATCCATGTGCAGTTCCTATATAAGCAGAAGAGGGTCACAAATGACCTGGTATGGGAGTTAAAGATAGTTGTGAGTTACCATGTATGTAATAAGAACTGAACCCAGGCCTTCTATAAGAACAAATGCTCTTAGCTGCTGAGCCTTCTCACCAGTCTTCTGTTGGATTTCTTTACTACAAACTATCTCTTTTCCCTTTGTAATTATGCAGGATATACTTACATACAATGAAAGAAATACTCTTCTTTCTCTCCCTCTCACTCATCCCAAACCCGTACAAGCATGTGATGTACAGGAAATGTGCTCCTTGGTTTCCCAGCACAGGAATATGCATAGGAAGTGTGCATATGCAAAGCAAGTGTGCTCCTTGCTTTCCCAGCACAGGTATATTTGGCTGTTACCATCTTGTTTGTTTCCTTCTTTGTTCAATCCTTCTGTGAACATACATTGTTTTTAGAATTTCTAAGCCACTCCCTTGTGAGAAACAAAGTTACTCACTCGGTAGCAACTTCACATAGAAATCTTTTATTTTTTGCCTTATGATATTTAATCAACACATTATTTTCCAGTGTGACCTAGGTCACGTCTTCCTTTCCCTCACCTTGTCAATGTGGGCTTCTGTCTTAGTCTGAGTGTTGCCTCTGGCATCCTGGTCAAGTTTGTCTATTTCTACATTTTGTGTGTGGAACATAATTAAGGGTTGAAAGGTTAGAACTCTACAAACAAGAATTGTCACCACTCATTCCCATTCTTTCCTTCTTCCTGCTCCTTTAGAGCACATCCTCTGCAGGTAAACTGGCTCCTTAGTTTCTATTACATACTTCCTGTATTTATTTGCACAAATGAACAAACACAGGCAAATTTATTCCCTGTACTGCTTTGTACATAAAGAATTATGATAATCATTTGTACACTGATTAGCTTTTTCTCACAGTGTGTCACAGGAAACACCTGATCGTCAGCTCATAGACCTCTTCTCCAATCTCTTTAAAGTTGGTTTATGGTGTGGTGTGTGTGTGTGTGTGTGTGTGTGTGTGTGTGTTGCATTGTCAGGAAATCAGAGCACAGTTTGTGGGAGTCATTTCTCTCTTTCCACCAGGTGAGTCCTGATTATCAAACTCTGGTTGACAGCAAACCCCTTTATCCATAGAACTATCTCACTGGCCCCTCACTCCCCCCCCCCACAGATATATAGTAATACAGTATATTCACCATTAGGTATTCAATGTATTTTCTATGTAAGAGCAGTGTATTAGCTACTTCTTTCATTGTATTCGTTGCTTTCCTTGTTGCTATGACAAATACCTGTCAAAAGCAACTTAAGGAAAGCAGGGCTTAATTCCAGCTTGCAGTTTTTGGGTATAGTTCGTTATGTCTTGGAAGGTATGGTAAACAGGCAGGAGCATTAGGCAGCTGGTCACACTGCACCTGCAGTCAGTAGGCAGAGGGAGACAAGGGTTGGTGCTTGACTTTGTTTCTCCATTTTATTGTTTGGGATCCAGCCCATGGAGTGGTGCCACCTACATTCAGAGAAGATTGTTCCCTCTTCAGTTTAAACTATCTGGAAATATTCTCACAGAATGACCCTTTCACAGGTGTTGCTTAAGACTATCTCCAGAGGTGTCTTTCTATGGGCATTCTAAGCCTATGCAGTTGACAAATGCAGATTAACTACAGCAGCCATGTATAATGTATTTTCACTTTCAAACATCATTCCAATGTCTTGTATCTAAAACACACTATATGTGTTTTTATATAGATTATGGTGGGTTAGTCATCAGGATAGATCCAGGAACCCAGGCTACTGGATTGAAACGCAGTACACATTCCCTCACTGGTCCTATGAAAGAATATACTATCATGTTTATTTTAAGAAATCTGATAAGAAAAAAATGCTATCTCATTGTGATCCTAATATTTACTTCTCTGATTATGATTATGAACACTTGTTTTAATATCCAAGGACCAGTTTTACATCTTTTATTATTGATTCATAACACCAAGAAGCATTTGCAAAACCAGAGACAAACTGAAGCAGATTAAAGGATGCCTAAGGATGGTGGTTGCGGATGAATCTTCCCTGTGGTCTCCTATGGTCGACTGAAGTTCTAAGATAAAAGAAATTTCTCTTTCAAAACAAGTCAATGGGCTGGTTTTATGTCACGAGTACTGTTGGCCATGACTGTACCTTTTGTAGACTTCATCCTTTTTAGTTGAACTGTGAAAATTCCAGAAACTGAAATACTTTGGTTTCCAAAACCAAAGTCACTTGCTTCTTTAGACTAGCAGTTCTTAACCTGTGGGTTGTGACCCCTTTGGGGGTGGAATGACCCTTTCACAGGTGTTGCCTAAGACTATAGGAAGATACAGATATTTATATTATGATTCATCATAGTAGCAAAATTACAATTATGAAGTAGCAATGAAAATCAACTTATGGTTGGGGTCACCATAACATGTGACCCTGATTAGAGGGTCACAGCATTAGGAAGGTTGAGAACCACTGCTCTAGACTCCACCCCCCGGCCTTCCACCCTACCAAACCCAGGTAATGGACAGTCACAGAAAATGTTTTTCTACCACCTGACATTTTTTTTACTGACCAGTCACTGGTTATCCCAACAACAGCCAACTGAGGGTGCAAAGGAATCTTCTCAACCTCATTTCTACTCAACTTCCTTCTAAAACTGTATGAAAGGAACCCTAGTCATTCTTCTGTTTGTCTGTCTATGCCATTAACATCTCTTCTGGTTACTCTCTCATAAAAAAGGGCATCTGTCTCTGGGTCCTCTTTATCCCAAACCCAGACTCCTTCAGATATGTTTGTTCATGATGTAGTAGAAAGAAAGTAGCATCTTCAGGCTGAGATAAATGAGTTAGTTCTTAGTCTGGACTTTAAGTTTGTGAGGCTCAGCACTGATTTGCCTCCTGCCATGGGTCTCTCTTCTGAGTAAGATTCTATGTATTCAAGAAGGGAAGTCATTTGGAGTGGGAAGGCCTTTCTAGACTATATAGTAGGTACAAAGGACATGGAAGTTCTGTGCCTAAACTCCTGTGTCAGCTTCCAGGATGGGTAGGAGCCTGTGTGCTGACTTTGCCATCTCAAAGGTAAGCTGTGTGATGTCTCATGGAGGGTCACAAAAAAAGCTTTGGGTGACAAGAAGCAAGCTGTTCTGAGAAGTACAGCTGTGCTGGACTATTCTTTATGTACAGATGGTGTCTGTGTTGCTGGGGTGAGGCTTAGATTGGGATAAGGAAGGAAGCTGATTGTAGGCTGATATTATAGAAGTTGATAGAGTTAAAACCTGCTGGTCCTGGGAAGCCGTAATAAGCTAGGTTCGGCATGATCCTCAATAGGCCAATTAAAGATAAAAGATAGTGAAAAGTAAGGGAGGGAGATTTATTCAGCATGCCACATTGGGAAGAAGATTGAAGAAAGTGGATCAATGAATCCCATCCTTCACCCAACTTTGGTTTAAATGGAAGGAAGGCAAGAGGTACACACAACTAAGCAACACTGGTCAAGGTATAGCAGTACCTTGTCTCAGCTCTAGTCCCTCTTGCAAGATGGTCTGGCAAGTTGTTAGAACTGTGTGAAATTTATTTTTCCAGAGAGAACTCTCCCCAAGGCTCCCTTGTGTTAGCCTCCCTGAGACAAAGCTCCTCATAAAGGCTCCTCACAAGGCTCCCAGGCTTTTTCTGTCTTCCAGCCTTAAATTCCTGGGGAAATTTCAATTTCTTGGGACCTATTGCTTTAATAGTCTAATGGCCAAAGGGAGGGGCACAAGTGTCTATTCAGAATATCTTCATTCCTGCCAAGGTTTCCACATGGATGTTTACGCTGGTAGTATCCGTTCTCAGAACATGTAGCATTACCCACAGGCCTACAGATTGTAATGTATGTATACATTAAGTGTACGTTATTTTAAAAAATTTCATCAGGTAATTAAGTAGAATGATAATTTAGGAAACCCACAGATCTTGAAGCTTAGAACACACATAAAATATCAGCTCTCTGAGACCTTGCAAGGAAAACTGATCCAGAGAAAGTACGATTTTAGAGAAGGTGGAGTTTGAAGAGCAGGTAGAGGGAACACAGAGTCAGGAAGGCGTTTGTCTGTGGCTGACCTTGACTTCCGTGAAATGTAATGAAGATGTTTCAAGTGGGGAAAAGAGATGGGGTCTGAGGTAGAACAAAGTGTGTTTGGACTCAAATGGCAGATAAAGAAAAGGAAAGGAATCAGAAACTGAGATGGCTTGGCCTTCCATGGTAATTTACATGTTTAAAATACATACTTGAATGGTTTGAGGTATATCTACAGACTCATGCATTAGGTACCCAGCAATCCCAGTTTGGCCACCTGTTTTCCATAAGCTAATTAAAGCAAGCATGTTAATAGTGGAAAACAAACAAAAAAAAAACCCAAGATTTATTCAATGCAGCTACTTTGGGAAGAGGGTCAAAGAGACCTAGTGAACCCCTTAAGTCCACCTTTGGGGTTCTGAAGTAGCCTTAAGGTTTAAGTCTAAGCCATACTTATACAAGTCTTAGTAGTCCTGGTCAGGGAGTATTCTCGCCCAGAATTGACCGATAATTGCCTTTTTCTGTAAGGTGCCCTAACAAATGCTGATTCTGTTTCCTTTCTCCCTCAAGCTGGCTCAAACTTTAGGCTTTCTCTTTTTCTAGGATGAGATTCCTGGGGAAATCCTAGTTTGCTGGGGTCCTTTATTCAAAGAGTCTGACAGCCAGAGGGAGGGGTGTATCTCTTTAGAAAACCTTCATCCATGCCAGGCCAGTTACAGAATCACTAGCCAAGGCAGAAGTTAAAACATTCACATTGCTCTGAAAAGTAATTAGGATCGTTAGCATCAGTGGTCTTCCTGTTGCCCTCCAGTCTCAAGCAAGCACTAATCTCCTTTCTATCTCTCTATATTTGACTTTTTATATAAAACTTCTAATAAATAGAACATAAGGTATGCAATGTTTTGTGGTTGCCTTCTGGCGCTTGACATAAAGTTTTCAAGGTTCATTGTTGTAGATCAAGTCAGTATGGTGCTTATGTTATTTATGAATAAACTGTGGTGTGGCTATGCCATGTTTTGCTTATCCATTCCAGTCTTGATGGAAATTTGAATCATTTTTATCTTTGGAGTGATGTGGGATTCCCCTCTGTATGCTGTGAATATGCTTTATTGCTATTGATTAATAAAGAAGCTGCTTTTGGCCAATGGTTTAAAAGAATATTGCCAGGCTGGAAAAGATATATAAAGAGTAGGTGGAGTCAGAGAGATGCCATACAGCTGCTGAAAGAAACATGTGAGCCACCAGGTGGGAACCTTACCGGTAAACCACGAACCTCATGGTAAAATATAAAATAATAGAAATGGGTTAATTTAAGATGTAAGAGCTAGCTAGAAATATACTTAAGCTATTGGCCAAACAGTACTGTAATTAACTGTTGAAGGAGAGAGAGCCTGCTTTTGGTCCTGGCCACCCTGCTAGCTTACACCCAAAATAATCACACAGAAACTGTATTAATTAAATTACTGCCTGGCCCATTATAGCTAGCCTCTTCTTGGCCAACTCTCACATCCTGATCTAACCCATTTTTACCAATCTGTGTAACACCATGATGTCATGGCTTACTGGGAAAGATTCTAACCAGTGTCTGTCTCAGGCAGGAGCTTCATGGCGTCTCTCTCTCTCTGCTTTCTTCCTCCCAGAATTCAGTTCTGTCTACTCCACCTACCTAAGTGCTGCCCTATCAAAAGGCCAAGGCAGTTTCTTTATTCAACCAATGAAAGCAACACATAGACAGAAGAACCTCCTACACCAATTAATACAGTTTCTGTGTGATTATTTTGAGTCTGGGCAGCCAGGAAATGAATAAGTGGCCTCTGTCTACATTGGGGATATTGTAAATAATGTTGTGTACTCATTTTTATAGAACATCTGCTATCATTTTTCTTGGGTATGTGTCATGTTCTGAAATCTGTGATCATTAGGCTTATGGCATATATGCATAAAATGGACTCTTTATATTGATCTTAACATTTAAATCCATTAAATCAAAAGCTTTCAGTGTTGAAATAAAAAAATCTATTTAGTTGCTGTTTTGAACATGTGGTATATACATGTTCATATATGTGTACATGTGTGTGGGGCACACATATATGTATACACCAGAGGTCAGTGTTGGTTACCTTGCTCAGTCACACTTCACCTTTTTTTCTTTTTTTGAGGCAGGTTCTGTCATTGACCCTGGAACTCACTGGTTCAGGGAGACTGGCTGGCTGCTGAGCTTCAAGGATTGTCCAGTCTCTACCCTTCCAGCTGTAGGGTTATAGATGCCCACCATCAAGGCTGGCTTTCATCTGTTTTCTGGGGATCTGAACTTTAAATCTTACTGGCGGGGTCTGAATGAGAATGTCTCCCATATGCATAGGGTCTCTGGTTACTGGAAGCCTGAAGAAGTAGAGCCTTGTGGAGGAAGTTCAGCACTGGGGCTGGCTTTGTGAGTTTGCAGCTTTGTATCACTTCCAGTTTGCTCTCTCTGCATTTAGTCACATCTCAAGAGGTAGGTTCTCAATGTCCTGTTCTGGCCACCATGCCTGCCTCCTGTCATATTTCCCCCACCATTATGGGCTCTTATCTCTCTGGAACTGTAAGTCCAAATATATTCTTTGTGTCATAAGTCATTTTTGGTTGCAATGTTTTATCTAAGTAATAGAAAAGTAATTAATACTAGAGGGATGACCCACCCTGGAAGTAGGTAACACCATCCCATGGGCTGGGATCTTGCCCTGATTGATAGGGAGGAAAGAATGCTCTGAGTACCAACATTTGTCTCCCTCTACTTCCTGACTATCTTGTCATAGCAACAAGTACAGCTCTCTGGTATGCAGCTGATAGGATACCCTGTGCTGCAGAGACACACCCAGGATTCTTACCTTACTAAATCTGTATAGGTGTCCTCTGCTGTTGATCTCATAAGCCTTCTATATATGATGGTTTCAAAATCTTTCCTCATTTCCATATTAACATTTAGCCTCAGTTAAGATGGTTATCTAATATATTTGGATGAGTTCAGTATTAACAAAGGCATCTATGTGTTTGTCTGTGTGCTGGTAGAAAAGGATGTTGCCTATAATCTGCATGTAGGCTGGTTTATATAACTCCTCTGTGTTTTTCCTCTCAAGTTTATTTTCCCACCAAACTTCTTTCTCCTCATTCCTCTTTTGATAGGGAAAACACTCTGGGAAAAATGTATGATAAAATTGCAGTCTAGGTAGATTTAATTGCACCATAGACCTGCAGGGTGGTAGAGTGCCTGGAAACAAGATTATCTTTGTATTGTTTTCTTAGTCCATATAGATACAAAGAAATCGGAAATAAGTCATTGTTATGATCATCACAATGGACACTTTAGTCCATTCTAATCACAAAGAATTAAAAGAAATACCCAATAGTTAATAATCTCTCTTCCATGTTTTTTCAAAATATACTTATTTATATATTTTTACTAAGGTCCCTGGCATGAATGAAATTATCTTAGGAATGATAGTTTCTTCCAGACTTAACTCTTGGCACAGGAGAGGCTCCAAGGACTGCAGAAAGTTGAGTGCATTTTCTTCCACCAGGATACTTGTCCTGTGAAAATCAATCACTTCAGAAAACAATTTCTCCCAGGTTTAGTCGCACATTCCCCTAACTCCAATGCTCTAAATGCAGAGGCAGGAAGATCTCTGTGAGTTTGAGGAGGCCAGCTTGGTCTACAAAGCAAGTTCCAGGACAGCCAAAGCTACATAGTTGAGACACTATCTCAAACAAAAAACAAAATACAAACAAACAAAATCCCCCCAAAAAACAAAAAACAAACCCCCCCCCAACCAATTACTTTTCTTTTATTGAAAATAGACTTTTTCTCTATAATATATTACCTTGATAACAGTTTCCTCTCAATCTATTCTTTCTAGTTCCTCCCCACTAACCACTACTCTTCTATTAGGTCAGAATGAATGATCAAGAATTGATATGCTTTTTCTAGATCATCATGGAACAGTGCAGAATTTAATTCTCAGTATATACTTGCATGTTTCTCATAAGAAATATTATTTATATCTCAGCCAAACCTCCACTTCCAGTAGACTGCAGACATGAGAGCCTTAGACCCATGCTACATGGGTAACCCGTGAGAATTCTAAATGCCCACAACATTCTTTTAGAAAGAAAGCAGCAGATAGCTACTAGATTCAGCTGAACATCATCATAATGGCAAGAAAGCCTCAGCTTTGACAGTGTATAAAGATGACAGAATATTTGAGTTGAGTCACCATCAGGTGTTCTTCTGGTCTATGATCATAATTTCGGTAAGGGGATTATATAGCTGTAGCTGACTCTCCCCTCTTATATCGGCTACTCTGCTATGTCTGGAGTAGATTGAGCAGGAGCACAGAACAGAGCATGTGATCACATCTATAACCACAGCACCTGAGAGACAGAGGCAGGAAGATCAAAAGTTCAAAGCTATCCTTGGCTAGATAGTGAGCTTGTGGCAAACCCTGGATAAATGAGATAGACTAAAAAAAAAAAAATCAATTGATCAATCAGCCAACCAACCAAACAAAAAACAACAACAAAATAAACCCAACAGGAAAAAGCATAAAACTTTCCTGAAATACAGATGTCCCCTGTGGCCATTGGCCACTCTTGCCCTTGAGTGTGCTGTCCTTCATTCTGTAATAAACTCCTCTACCTATCTTCTGTACTGCCATCTGTGTGACTCGCCTGACTTCTTCCATCGAGATTCCAAGGATTGGGAACCTGAGTGGAGGCAGACTGAGATCCCGGGTACAAATTTCATTTCCTACTGCTGAAGAAAAGTTCCTGAGACTGAGTACTTGACAAAGAAAAGAGGTTCACTTATTTCACCTTTCCTAAGGCTTCTGTGCAGACCTGAGCTGGGAATGACATTTGTGACGGTAGGGTGCACATATCCCATGGTGAGATGGGGAGTCAGAGAGATTTGGGAGCCTTCTTTTTGTAACAGCACACTCTGGTGGAAGTTAGCTAGAATTCTCTCATTAGTGCATTAATCCTATCAGGATGATGATGACCTGATTAATTCTCATTGGGCTCCCTTTTTAAAGATCCCCCAGATCTCCATATTAGAGGGCAAGTGAGTCTCCAGTTCAGGAAACTTGGGAAGACACATCTTACACCACACCCATGCCACCTTACATTGCAGTGAGTGATTGCGTGATGCTTTTAAAATTCATTTTCTGATAGATTGTAAAAGCTTGTGTAGCCTGCACCTGACCTGAATGCTGGAACTCCAAAAGAGCAATGAATACTTGGGAATCAAAATGGTGATGTGCAGGAATGGCATATCAGAAGACGCTCACACGGGATCTAGAAAGACAGCTCATCGGTAAGCGCTTGCCATGCAAATCTGAGGACCCTAGTTCAAGTTTCAGGACTCGAGTAGAAAGTCAGGTATGTGGATATACATTTGTAATCCCAGCACTGGGGAAACAGATAAAGGAGGATACCTGGGACCCCTGGGCAAGCTAGCCAATTCTACATAGCCCCAAATCCCAGAGCAAGAACCTTTCCCAAAAAAGAATGGATGGGTCCTGAGGATAGACATATAAAGATGACCTCTAGCCAATACATACATGCATGATACACACACACACACACACACACACACAAATGTATGTATGCAACACCCCCACACCCATAAACACACATACACACACTCATGCATGCACACACACCATGTACACACCCATACACGCATACATAAACATACAAACATATAGATACATAAACATACATGTGCTTACACCGAAGTATATATACAAACACACACATGCACATATGTACACACAGAAACAGATAGACACATAGGCACACACACATACATACATGCATATGTATGCAATACACACATGCACACATGTGAGCATACCATGGACACATGTGTATGCATGCATATACACACATAAGCAAAGCATAAGCTCACATGGCACACTGAAGTTCCATATAGTACTTGTTGAATGTGACCTTGCCTTGTTTCTCTCTATCTCTGACTACCGTGACATTCTGTACTGCTGTGGATGTCCCACATTAAAACTGTCCTGTACTGCTATGGATGTCCCACATTAAAACTGTCCTTGTAGTTGCAAACAGAAACTCAAATTTTCATCAAGAATGCATTTCCTGAGTGTTTTCTGTGGGGTGCTATGTTTCCGGGGATAGCCATGCATAATGGTGCAAATCATTCGCTCTTGTTTGCACAAGGTTAGCTTGCTGAAATATGAAGTCGTAATCACTTCAGCTTTCTGCTTTGTGCAAATCACAAAAGCAACTGTGAAGAAGCCAGGATTCACGGATGATAATCAGTATTTGGGTAAACACTCCCTTTAGTTGGAGCCAACATTTTGCTGTAAGAAAAATGAGTTAACCCACATGCCAGAAAACAAATCAGAGGAAAAATATTCCTCTCTCTGTCTCCCTTCTCCCTAGATATTTAATTTCCATAATCATTTCTGAAATTTTGAACATTATTCTGTTTTATTTGAATTTGAAGGTCAGGATGGCAAGACAGGACAATATTTTCATCAAGATTATCCTACCGTCTTCTTATTAAATTCTAGGGGAAACAGGAGGGAGTTTACAAAACATGGCTTTCAAACATGTTGGCAAAATAATGATTATGAAATGCTCGTTCCAGTGAAAACTGGAAGCTGGGCAGGACGCTTACCCCCGCAGGTTGAACCCACAGGTTATGGAGTGTGAAATGCATTACACTAAAAGCTCCATGAAATGCTAATTTCTTCAGCTGAATTTTTAAAAGACAGCCTCGTCATTGGCTTGACAGGAGTGACTGCTAAATTCAGTCAAGTGAGAAATGGAGATGTGTGTTTTAAGAAGTGGAGGAAAAAGTGGTTAGTTAACTCTGTTACCCTCCCCCTTCTGCAGGGAGTGTTGCCAAACATTGGCATTATAACACTCTTAGCTGGAGGATCTCAATTGGCTTCTATTGCAGTTCTAGAATTGGGAAGGCGCTCACTGTGTAAGTAGGATGAGTGTGGTAATGAGCTGAAGGTGGAAGCTGGCTTTTTAGGCAGAAAGAGCCATGGAAAGCAGGCACAGGAAATGAAAAGCATGCGGCTGCTTTCAGTTTCTTTCCTTGCTAACATTAAAGCAAAGAAACTTCTTTATGGTTCCCCAGAGCTGGCCCAGTTGAGAGTTGGCTGCTCATTTCCCCTCTTCCTTCCTCTTCCCCTCTGCCCCCAACATCATAGATAGCTCAGCTTTGACTTGATGGTGTGAGCATCACCAGGAGCAACTCCGTTTTAACCTGTCCTGTCCATCCTGTGCAGTAGCTCTGATCCCTGCAGTGGTGTCCCTGAATTGTATATAGCAGTTCAGGATGTGGAAGGAACTCTTCAAAGCCTGAAGATGATGCAGCCTAACCCTACCATGGATGCCTTTGTTTCATGTCTTTCCCTGCTGAGACTGTGGATCCTTGCTCAGTCCTGCAGACTGTCAGAGCCAGTATAGAACTGTAACTGTCATCCATCAGTGAAAACCTGAAGGGAGATGGTGTCTGTTTCCTTTAAAGTATTGATAGCTTCCAAATGCAGAGAGTATGAATTCCAGGGATGGGGATGGGGCTGAAGAAATGGCTTGGTGGTTAAGACAGATTTATGTTCTCACAGAAGGCCTCAGATTCCTGTTCTTACAGAGGGCCTCAGGTTCCTGTTTTTACAGAGGGCCTCAGTTCACTTCTTAGAACCCACACTGAGTGATTTACAGCTACCCATGACTCCAGCTCCAAGTGATCTGACACTCTCTTTTGTCTTCTGCAGGTTCTTACATACACACACACTCACACACACGCACTAAAAATAAAAATGAAAAAATAAGATGGGGCAGGATGGTGGTGTGAATAGATACTTTTTCTAAATTAAAAAAATTAAATTTATTTTTAATGAAGAATATCATGTCAGTGGCAGCTTGTGGTAAATTCTGCTTATCTACTACATCCAGGAAGCAGAGAGCAAGAAAGAAAAGAGGCCAGAACCAAGTGAAACCTTTGAATAGCATGCCCTAAATAACCCCCTCCCCAACAAGGCCTCTCCTTACACTGGAAACACACCTACTACACTGTACTCAAATGTGGAATGACTCAAATGGTAACTCCTGAGTAGACTCCAGTTCCCATGCTCTAGTCCTCATTGGCTATGTCCCCACACTCAGTGGCATGTTTGCCCATAGTTAAGAATCTCAAGTTGAGACTGTTAGAACGCAAGTTGATAAACAAGATCTCCATTCCTGTTTCCAAGGATGAGAGTCAGAACTGGCTTTGCACAATTAATTCTCCAGATAAATAGCAAATGTGGTTTCAAATGGTTTTGAAATCATCAAGGGCTGTTAAAAATACTGGCAGTCTCTCCCACTTTGGTCAAGATTTAAACACACAGTTAAAGATGTCATTGATGAACCCAGAATACTGAAAACACACCAGCCTTTGAAGAGCTAAAAGCCAGCCAGCACCTCCATCTTTCACGGCCCAAGGTGAACAATCTTAAAATGAAGATAACTAATGGTTTCCAGCCCAGACAAAAAAGATATCTTTCCTTTTGGGAAAATAAAAAGAAAAAACTTTTTGAGGACATTTCTCTGTATGTTATAAAAGCTTTTGAGGGGAAGACATGGAGCTAGAACAAATACAGTCCAGGATCCTTAGAGAAATGAGATCTGACTTTTGTTGTCACCTTCCTTCTTTGAAAGACACACCCAGCATCCTCTCTTTTCCTAGCATGGTATTTGGTCTCAAGCCTAGGCAGGTCTTCCTGGATACCAATTCTCAATTCTTAGGGACTTTGATATTTTCAGTCAGTGTTTTATGAAATTAGAACAGTTTGGAAAATAGTTTAAAATCCCAAATATACAAAATTCCAAGTGACACTAAATGAAAGAGCAGTGTTTGGTACCAGCCCAGGGTCTGGAAGTGTCTTTTCATATAAAAGTATTGCAGGCCTGCTACCACCTATGCCATGACATGACAGGGTACCTTGGTCCACGGCCTGTGGTATAGGAATAGCCTACAGTTTAAATGTGTCTTCATATTTTATGTTTCAGAAATTGAATTTTCAATGTCATTAGTTCTTGGCACTTGAGAAGTGGGATCTTTGAGTTCAGATCTCTGAACCATGAACATCCATTAGTCCGTGGGAAGATGGATTAATGCATTCTTAGGGGATTGCAGGGACAACTATTTTTTAAGGTTTATTTATTTAATGTGTGGATGTGTTTGCCTGTTTGAGTCTATGTGCACCATGTGCTTGACTTTGTCCCTAGAGATCAGAAGAGGCCATCAGATCCCCTGGATCTGAGATTACTATGGTGCTGTGAAACATGTCTGGGTTCTGCACAAGCACATTAAGGGCTCCTAACCACTGAACAGTCTTTTCATCCCTGGACTGGCTTTGTTTTTAAGGGGCATTGTCTGGCTACTTTTCTCTCTCTGTCCTGCCCCCCACTGTCTCAGTTCTCTGCAGAGCACCCTCACTGGACACAGCCCCTTACCAGATGCTGTTTCTCAGTCTTGGATTTAACAACTTCCAATGCTGCAAGAAATTAATTAATTTTTTTTGATAAACCGTTTGGCCTCAGGTGGTCTGTTATAGCAACAGAAAATGAACCCAGAAAGCATGCTAAATGAAGTCTAAAGATATTTGATGTGAAAAATTAATTGCAGAGTAATTCATGCTAGGCAGGATCTGATGAGTCAGTCATACAAAAGGTTTTCCTTTCTTTAGTATTTTCAGTGTGACACCAGGAGTGGGAGGGTGAGGTTGGAACAGCACCCCTTCAGGAAGAAGTAGGAGATGATACCTAGAAACCAGAGAAGTTGCAGAGACTACATAGCCTAGCGATGGGTAAGCACGGCTTCTGCTCTATTCTTAATGATGGTGTGGGAGAATTGTCTATATTCTGTCAATTATGTTTTAAATAAACGCTGATTAGCCAGTAGCCAGGCAGGAAGTATAGGCAAGACAACCTGACAGGAAGTAGAGGTGGGGCAATGAGAACAGGAGAATTCTGGGAAGGAGGAAGCCCATTCCTCTGCAGTCCTGTCCAGACACCAAAGAAGCAGGATGTGACTTGTCCTGCTAAAAACGGTACCGAGCCATGTGGTTAACATAGATAGGAATAATGGGTTAATATAAGTTATAAAATCTAATATGAAGCCTGAGCTAATGGGCCAATCAGTTTATGATTAATGTAAACTTCTGTGTATTCTCTTTGGGATTTACTGGCTGTAGGAACTGGGCAGGACAGACACCCCAACAAGCAGGCCCTCATGTTACAGAATGGTGCCCACGTGGAAAACTGCATCCACATAAAGCCTGACAAAGCTTGAGAAGTAATTCTAGACAGAAAAGAATCGAATAAAGCATAGCTTCTTGGTAGCAGCAATTTCTTGGATCTGCTCTGCTTCCTTGAGGTAAGCACTCTCATTTAAGAGAAGCTTCCTGACTCAGCTTTAGCTGCAAAACCCTGCAGCTCTTTTAAGAGGTCCTGCCACAAAACTCTTAAATAGTGTTGACAAAAAGCTGACTGCATACTTTTCAGTTTTCAGCCGTAGCAGGAAAAAAGCTGCACCATTTTAAAATGCTGGCTTTCTGGGCCATCCTGCCACTGCAAACTCTGACTCTTTGAGGCAGGAGGTCTGGCTAAAGAGAGAGCATTTGAGTGTTGTTTGTGGACACACTGTTGCAGCTTGCTTGCTGGCAAGGACCTTGAAATGACATAGAGTTGTGGCAATAAACGTGGCTACAGCCAGTATTTCTGCCATGAGGCTGAAATCTCAGAAAGCTAAGAAATGGGTTGGATCCAGCCGTCAAAGCCACGGCTTTAATCCTACCCATATTGCTTAGTAAATTAAAAACTCATGTGGTCAGAAAAAGAGAGATCTATACAGTAAAGATTGATTCAAAGATGTGTGTTTTAAAATATATGCAGGCTTAGGAGAGAAAAGAAAAAGGTTAAAGTCCTTAAAAAGAAAAAAGAGTAGTTGGGTGTGGTGGTACACACCTTTATTTCCAGCATTGGGGAGGCAGAGACAGGCAGATCTCTGTGAGTTCAAGGACAGCCTGGTCTACAGAGTGAGTTCTAGGACAAAGATACACAGAAACCCTGTCTCAAAAAGCCAAAAATTAAAAATAAAGGAAATAGAGTTTAAAATAAAGCCTCATAAAGATGGAAAACACACAGAGACTCTGGGTACTGTATGTTATTATGCTCTCTTTGAATTGTTTGAGTGCTGAGGAAGGAGCAACAGCTGCTAAAAGATACTTGCTTATAAATGCTGCTAAACTAATCCAAGATAGGTATTTTGAAAATACCTTGACTTCAAAATTGAAGTCAAAGGGTATGTTACTTTGGAGAAGAGATTTTGCTTTTGTTTCCACGAAAATGAGAGGTTGTGGATTCATTCTGAGTTAAGAAACATCAGGTTTGATCAAGGAAGACCACCTGAGAAATCTTTGGTAGGAACAGATGGCCCAGATATCTGAGTTCTACACCCAGAACAGATTCAAGACTGCTGCCTGAGATGATCAAGACTCACATGATACTCCAGTCAGGACTTGATCATAATTCAAAATTTTCTTTAGGTCCCCATGAAATTATCAGTGCCCCCAACCAGCAGGAAATAGTCTGGAAAACTATGCCCATTTTCCCCCCAAAATGGACTATGGATATTTTCCTTTGTTTAAAAAATAAAGAGAGGGAAGTGGTGTGGGAGAATTGTCTATATTTTGTCAATTATGTTTTAAATAAACGCTGATTGGCCAGTAGCCAGGCAAGAAGTATAGGCAGGACAACCAGACAGGAAATAGAGGTGGGGCAATGAGAACAGGAGTATTCTGGGAAAAAGGAAGCTCTTCCTGAAGTCCTGTCAAGACACCAAAGAAGCAGGATGTGACCTGCCCCGCTGGAAAAAGGTACTGAGCCATGTGGTTAACATAGATAAGAATAATGGGTTACTGTACATTACAAGAGTTAATAAGAAGCCTGATCAGTTTATCACCTGATGTAGAGTCTCTGTGTGATTTTCTCTGGGACTAAATGGCTGGGGGACCAGGCAGGACAGAAACCCAATAAAGCTGGCCCTCATGTTACATAGTGATGTCTGTTTTGTGTGATAATAACCAGCCCAAGCTGGCAACAGTGCCTCCTTTTTCCTTCCTTGTATGTTTGTATATCAACTCTAATTATTTAAGGTATCTTTAGCAAGTCTTTCCTTTAGAATTTGAAATTGGTCAATAATACAATAAACCTTTGTATTAATTGCCGCTTTTCTCTCTGTGTGTAAATGCTTAATGGAAGAAAGGATTTGATTGGCTCACGGCTTTAGGGAAAGCAGGGTGAGAGGAATGGCTCAAGGATGTGGTGCAGAAACTCAAGGCTGTCTGTTCTCACCTCTTTAGATCAGGAAGTAGATGCAGAGCAGGAAGTAGTCAGTGGCCATGTACCTCAAGGCTTGTTTCCCAGATATTTGCTTCTGCCAGCTGGGCTCTGCTTAAATGTTCCACAACCTTTCAAAAATCACCTCACAAGCTGGTTCCAACTGTTTAAGACCTGAACCTGTGGAGGGAAATTTCACATCACAACCATAACTTCCACCTGTATATGACCAACTACTTACTAGCATTACAGTGAAAAATTTTTACAAAAGGATGGTGTTGGTGGACATTTGGCGAGCTGGCTCATCAGTCAGGAATGCTTGTTCCTCTTACAGAGGACCCAAGTTCCATGCCCAGCACCCACATAGAGTGAGTGGTTCACAACCACCTGTAGCATAGTTCCAGGGGATATGATTACCTCTTCTGGCAACTGTATTTGTGTGTACATACATACATATAGACATGCTTACATATATGCATACAATAAAAATAAATAAGTGAAAATAAATAAGATCATTTACTTCAGTACAAGCTAGCTAAATATAGAAATAAGTATATAAACATTAATTATCATGTCAGATTTATATATTTATTCAATGATGATGCCACTCAACTATGAAATTAATTCTGCTATAAATGCTGCTTTCATGTGTGAGCAAGCTGAGTCCTGAGATATTAAGCAACTTGCAGGAGACCAAGTTTAATCATAAGACGGCAGCCTGGGTCCAGGGTAATACAATAGATACCAGTTCCATGAATTTCTAAAGCTCTTGGATTTTCTTTAAAAAAATGATAACTGGAGTACATTAGCAATAACAATTATTGTTATTTTTAAATGAAAATGACCCTCATATGTTCATATATTTGAATGCTTGGTTCATGGTTAGTGGAAGTGTTTGAGAAGGAGGTGTGTCTTATTGGTGTAGCTCTGTTGGAGGAGTTGTGTATTGGAGGTTGGCTTTGAGGTTTCAAAATCCCATGCCAGGCCCAGTCTCTCTTCCTCTGCTTGCTGCCTGCTGATCATGATGTAAAGCTCTCAATTACTACCCCAGGGCTGTGCCTGTCTGCTTCCCGCCATAATGGTCATGGACTAACCCTCTAAAACTGTAAGCAAGGTTACAATAAATGCTTTCTTTTATAAGAGTTGCCTTGATCACAGTTATCACTTTAGAGCAATAGAACAGCAATTAAGATACCATCTCTACACTTTAAATTTGTATTTTATTGTATGTGTGTGTGTGTGTGTGTGTGTGTGTGTGTGTGTGTGTGTAAATCTGAGGGTAAGAAGAAGGCATTGGATCTCATAGACCTGGAGTTAAAAGTGCTGGGTGATGGGAACCAATCTTGGGGCCTCTGCAAGAACACTATGTGATCTAGTTGCTGGTCCTTTCTCCAGCCCTCCAACTATACACTTTTGACCTTAGGTTTTCTTATCAGCTTGTCTACATCACATTGAGAAGGAATAGCAAATAGAGTGAGAGCCACTTTTCTTACATTTTTAATTTGGAATTTGTCTAGTTACCATGTGATCACTGATAGCATAATCTTCCCTCCAAAAAATTCTACTACAAAGTAAGCAAGGATATCATTATACTTAAGCTGTGAAAGTTGTCCCATAGCCTAGCACACACTAAGGAAAACTAGTGTGATCTGGTGGAACATTGTGATGGAACCCAGACAGGGATTCACTATGAAGCCCCAGCTGGCTTGGAATACCCAATGCAAACCAAACTGACCTTGAACTCACAGAGATCCTGTATACCTCCCTAGGGCTAGGCTGGAAATAATGGTGTAGTTCAGCATACCTGACAGAATTAGCTTTATCTTAAGAAATGAAATGTAGCATGAATAATAAAAACCAGGAACAGATATTGGGGTTCAAGCTGAAGATCAGAAAAGCAAAACAGCCAAGCCACTAGAGAAGTCTTATCTCTACCAAGCTGGGAAACTGCAGAGTAAGTCTTGAGCCTCTGTCTCCTCCAATTTTATATTCTCCTTTAGTGATGGGATTAAAGGTGTATGATTCCCTAGTACTGGAATTAAGGGTGTGAGCCACCACCACCTGGATCTCTTTCTGCACTGATCTTGCACAGTCCAGGATGGCTTTGAACTTACAGAGATCCATCTACCTCTTTCTTCCAAATCCAGGGATTAAACAACACTGCCTGGCCTCTAGTGGCTTAGTTTAGCCCTCTGATTTTCAGGCAACCTTTATTTATTAAAACATAAATAAAATACCACTATAATGCAACTCTCCGAGACTTGTTCAACTGAAGAAAGACAAAAATAACTTGTTTCAAAATCCTAAGATACTCATACATGGGGTTGTCAGGATATAGATTTAGATATTTATAGGTGTAAAGACTACTGGAGATTAATGTAAGGTAAGTATTGGTACCATCAACAGCATCCCTATCCTCCTAGAAATGAGCCATATGCTCTACCCTCATCCTTACTTAGTAAAGTATGATTGCCCTCATTAAAACTGTCAGTATGTTTTATTGTAGATGATGACAGGCCTCTGTGTCTCTTTGTCAGATCTTAGAGGTTAACTTGAAAAACAGATTTCATGCACACTGCTTGCAGTTAAGCACATCTTAGTGGATGTAAAATAAAAGGCTAAAGTTGTGGATTTTGTGTATTTAAGACAGGATCTTACTATGTATATCAGGCTGATCTTAAACACATGATCCTGCTCTTTTAGCCTTGAAAGCACTGGGATTGTAGGCTGTACCATGTGGATGTATGGCCACATAGAATCAGTGAACTTGAGAAATGTGAGGGGGTGGGGTTCACAAAGCCTCCTAACTCACAGATTAAATACAACTGATGACTAGGGCTAAGGGCACAGCACTCATGACACTCTCTTTGACCCTGGGGGAGCTGGTGTACAGCATAAGGGCTTTCAAACCATGCATTGCCTCACTCTAAAAAGCACTAAAGAGCCTTGTCTTGGCCTGGTCTGTGATAAAGTGATCTCTACCTTGTCATTTTATCTTAATAGGCTGAGAAAGGTCTGAAAGCTGGTTAGTGTCATGGGAAATACCCTCTTCTCTTTCCTGCATGAATTCTGGAAGATATAGTGTCTGTGTTTACACATTCATTCTGGAAGGAACTGACAACAGCTTAGACAGGAATCGTTACCTATTCCAATATTCCTTTTCCCTTTGTGTATGTGTTATCTGCGTGTGTTTGCATTCCTGCGTGTAAACTTTTATCTCTGGAGTGCCTTTATCTATTTCTTTTTATTTTAGTTAAATTAATCTGTTACTATTGTTACTGTTGTTGTTGTTGAGAAAGAGGCAGACTATGTAGTGTAGTAAGAGGCCGCTTGTTCAATTTTTGGCTGCCCAGACTCCCGAAATAATCACACAGAAACTATATTATTTAAACCACTGCTTGGCCTATTAGCTCTAGCTTCTGGTTGGCTAGGTCTTACATCCTAAACTAGCCCATCTACATTAATCTGTATATTGCTTCGGGGCTGTGACTTACCGATTAAAGTTCCAGTGTCTGTCTCCAGTGGGGCTACATGGCTTCTCTCTCTGACTCCACCTTCTTTTTCCCAGCATTTAGTTTAGTCTTCCCCACCTAGCTAAGTTCTGCCCTGCTATAGGTCCACAAAGTAGTTTCTTTATTAACCAATGGTATTTATAGCATACAAAATGGAATCCCACATCACCTCCACTTTTCTGCTTAAATAAATAAGAAAGGCTTTTACTTTAACATAGTAAAATTACATATAACAAACAGGTATCAAGAAAGAATTATAGTTACAATATTTATATCTACCTTATTTTTATTATAACTAAGGAAAACTATAACTATATATTCTTTAACTCTTTCAAAGACTCCAGAAGGATATAATATTACCTAAATTAATAGAAAGTGTAGACAATTTTTAAAACTCTAGAATTGACAGAACATCTCATTGTCTGGACAGTCACCCAAAGTTCTTTTGTACCTTTGGGGCATTCATCTTTAGCCTACAGGATCATAGTATTTGGCAGACTTTCCATGATGCAGGAAATTTTAAAGACAGTTTTGCTTATATTGGCAGTTTGTCAGTCACATTTTTCTGTGTCCTTCAGAATGTCTAGCAGACTCTTTTATGAAGCAGAAACCCTGAAGGATCATCTCACCCTTAGGCAAGTTTAGCAGTCATTTCTCTGTGGGTCCTACATGTCCAGTTATACAACATAGCATTAAGCAGTCCAGGCAAGAGCAGTTTTTTGCCCATATGACTAATTAACATCATAAGGAGCCACTTTGATGACTATCCTCCTCTTGAAGTAATTGGTGCTGCCAGGAGCAGATGTGTTTCATTGTCATGAAAGGTTCTAAGTTCTTAAAAGCTTTTATATGTCATATTTTGCAGTCTTTGAAAGGTTTGAAGAATGTCTGTGCATCTGAAATATATCTCTGTACATCTAGAAAATCTAACTAACATGACTACAAGCTTGACTATTACAGATGATTATCTATTAACTTATATTTTAAATTATATGTTACATTTTTAAATGAGCAGCACAAACACAATACCTGAATCAAAATCAGAAATACACATATAACAAAATTGACCTTAAATTTGTATTAATAAGCCAAGATTCATACCAATGCAAATTTTTATAGTATATCCCCCTTTAAATGTAAACAAACATTTATAAACAATATTTGGGAATATGGGCGTAGTTCTCTCCAAACTGCTTCCTGTTCTTTGTTGGATGAAGTATTTTTGGGGGTGTTTATGAAGACTTTTCAGGGGGTCTTTGTCCATTAAACCACATTAGTCTGGAAGAAATTTACAGGTGTTTTATGGAAACAGAAACAGGATCTCTTTTCCAAAGCAACATATCCTTAGACACAAATTTTGAAGTCAAGATACCTTTATGTTGGTTTATTTTAGCAGCCTGAACAATGAAATCTCTCTCTGTACTTAGCTCATTTACAGTAAAAAAAAGAAAATTAAAGAAAACACAATAATATATATAATCCAGACTCTGTGTATATTTCATCTTTACATGGCTTATTTTTTATTTTATTACTTCTTTTTTACAAGTTTAATATTTATTTTATTATCTTTACTCCTTTAATCTATAACTGTTTGTATTTGTCTCTTTAAAGACTTTATTTTATTTTTTAAATTTTATAACTCTCTATACTTTTTTATTATTTACTTAAATCACTGCTTGGCCTATTAGCTCTCACTTATGATTGGGTAGGTCTTACATCCTAAACTAGCCCATCTCCATTGATCTGTGTATTGCCATGAGGCTGTGGTTTACTAGGTAAAGTTTCTGGAGGGGCTACATGGCTTCTCTCTGACTCCACCTTCTTTTTCCCAGCATTTAGTTTAGTTTTCTCCCCCTAGCTAAGTTCTGCCTAAAAAGTAGTTTCTTTATTAACCCATAGTATTTACAGCATACAGAGGGAAACCTCACATCATATGTAGCCCTGGCTGGACTCAAACTCAGAGAATCACCTATCCCTATGTCTTGAGTGCTAGAGTTAAAGGTGTACACCATTACACCTGCCTCCTGTACCAGGAGCTCAATATTCATTTAGTCTAGCTGGCCGGAAGGTTGTCTGGGTTCCTCCTGTCTCCACCTCCCAGCACTGGAATTACAGGTGAACTTGAAAGCTTGTAGATGGATGCTTAAGATTTGAACTCTGACCCTCATGTGTGCAATGTGAATGCTTTACTCAATGATCTAACTCCCAGCTCTCATTGTTTTTTTTAAGGAGGATTAATTTTTGTAAACAATGTATCTAGAAAAAAATCACCATAATTTTACCTTCTCCATTTCATACTTTGTGGCCAAAGGTGATCAATGGGATGCTTGAGTATTTGGGAAAGGCTTGTAAGCAAGCATATATAAAGTAAATTGACTTGTCTGGATGTTTTCTTATTTGCTGCTTATACTTTCTCTTCTTACTCGGAGTCCTGCAGCCATTCTGGGGCATGCAATTATGATTCTGGTATTTTGGGGGGGCAGAGACAGGCAGATTCCAGGGTAATGAGCAAAGCAACTATTACAGTGATATGATATTGAACCACCAGAACTATGAGCTAAATAAAACTTTGTAAATTACTCAGCCACAGATATTTTGTTTTAGTAACAGGCAACAGATGAATATACACAAATACAGTTTTCTCCAGAAAGACATCTAAGCCCCTAGTGGGTCATTTATATAATTCTGCATCATTAACCAGAACACTTGTGTTCAAGTTGGCACATTTGCCTCTTGATGAAGTTATGAGTGCTTAGGTTCCCCATGAGCAGCGATTAGACAATTGGCTTACTTTCCAAGACCAGGATCCATCTGCTGCAAGGCCCTTCCCAGAGCACAGTCTGCATGCAACCCTGGAAAATCCACTTTTCACCCTTTTACTCCTGGAAGCAAATGTTGGTGATTTTCTAATAACGGTTTCATTTCCTTTCAGACAGCTGTTCTCAGAAGCTCAATAATCAGAGTGTCCCTGCATACCAATCTCTGGTGACAAGGAGATCCGGAAGGTCTTGTGTAGGTGAAAAAACAACAAGGAAATTAAGCTTCTCTTCAGCCTTTAATTTTACTTTTTAAAGGCTTATTTATTTTCTTTTCTATGTATGAGTGTTTTGTATGTATGCATATATGTACACTGCTTGTATGCCTGGTATACGTAGAGGCCAGAGGACATTGGATATCCTGGAATTAGAGGTAATATAAGGTCGTGAGCTATCATATTGGAACCCAGATCCTCTTTGTGAGCAGTCAGTGCTTTTAACCCCCAATTCAACTCTCCACAATCTTCCAAGGTTTTTTTAATACAGGCAAACAATCAATCATTTTTTAAAATTTGAATTTTCAGTTAAAATTTTCCTACTCCACTGAATTTATGTAACGTTTATTTATTTTTTAATTGATTTTTATTGAGCTCTACATTTTTCTCTGCTTCCCTCCCTACCTCTACCCTCTCCCCTTCAAACATCCCCTAAGGTCCCCATGCTCCTAATTTACTCAGGAGATCTTGTCTTTTTCTACTTCCCATGTAGATTATATCTATATAAGTCTCTCTTAGTGTCCTCATTGTTATCTAAGTTCTCTGGGATTATGGTTTGTAGGCTGGTTTTCTTTGCTTTATGTTTAAAAACCGCCTATGAGTGAGTACATGTGATAATTGTCTTTCTGTATCTGGGTTATCTCACTCAAATCAATGTTTTCTAGATACATCCATTTTCCTGCAAAATTCACGATATCATTAACTTTTTCTGCTGTGTAGTATTCCATTGTATAAATGTACCATATTTTTCTTATCCATTCTTGGTCGAGGGGCATTTAGGTTTGTTTCCAGGTTCTGGCTATGACAAACAAAGCTGCTATGAACATAGTTGAGCACACGTCCTTGTGGCACGATTGAGCATCCTTTGGATATATACCCAAAAGTGGTATTACTGGGTCTTGAGGAAGGTTGTTTCCTAATTTTCTGAGAAATCACCACACTGACATCCAAAGGGGCTGTACCAGCTTACATTCCCACCAGCAATGCAGAAGTGTTCCCTTTTCCCCACAACCTCTCCAGCATAAGTTGTCATCAGTGTTTTTGTTCTTGGCCATTCTTACAGGTGTAAGATGGAATCTCAGAGTTATTTTGATTTGCATTTCTCTGATGACTAAGGATGCTGAACATTTCCTTAAGTGTCTTTCAGCCATTTTAGAGTTCTCTGTTGAGAGTTCTCTGTTTAGGTCTGTACGCAATTTTTTAAAATTGGATTATGTGTTCTTTTGATGACCAATCTCTTGAGTTCTTTGTATATTTTGGAGATCAGACCTCTGTCTGATGTGGGGTTACTGAAGATCTTTTCCCATTCTGTAGGCTGTCATGTAATGTTTATTTTATTTAAATTAGTGGGCTGTTTGGGGACTTAAAATGTGATTTAATTTTCTCTGTCACATTTCTTTGGTTTGGATAGACTTTTCTATCATTTTGCTTTCCAGCACCTTGTATTCCTAGTGCCCAAAAGTTTTACTTTATCCTGACATGCTTTTTTCTGTGCAGTATATGGGATATAGTCTATAAGATGAACTTATACCGTTCTTCCAAACTTTGCTGTTTGGGATCCAGAACAATGTACTTAGTACTGTCAATCAAATGTGGCATCAGCATTTATATGTCCATCAATTTTCTAGTAGCCATATTACAAAAAAGAAAAAAATTCAAAAATATTTGTAATTTGTAATTAATCTTAATACATTTATTTAACTCAATATATTCCAAGGACAATCCTTTCTATATGTAAATATCATAAAAGTTTTCTCATTTGTCTTTTTACTTTTGCCTTTTATTTCATATTACATCTTTATAATTTGCTAGTTTATACTTTTAGCACAGCTTAATCTAGATTAACTAGTGCCCAGTAGTTAATTGCTCACATCTTGGGTGGACATTGACCAATCAGAGCAATGTGTTCTAGAATCGCAGACTCTGAAGGCCTGTTCCAAGCAGACAGCTTGGAAGCCTGGTAGTTTGTGTTTGTGAATTCACCAAAGCTCCTGCATGAGAATCCTGTGGACTCATGTTTCAAACAGGGAAACAAAAGTCATATGTATCCTTTATCAATGTTCTTAGCAGTTGTGTGATGCTCTGAGCAATTTCACAGCTGGGAGACATGGTCACCATTGTCTGCATGTGAGGAGAGCACACACTGCATGGACAATGGTGGGAAGTTTCCTTTTTCTCATCTGGGAGTGATGACAACATAATTATTAAAAATATGATTTCAAAAATCTTACAGATTTTTATTACTTTAATGCCTTCCTAGAAGTCACAGGCAGTCAGTGGGGGAGCAAAGAAGTAGAGTCATTTCTAAAACAATCATCAAATTCTCAGCGAGATGAGTGGGCACCGTACTGCGTGGGGGAAGTCACAAATAAAAACCAGTCATTCTGACAGGAAATCATAAGGCTCTAGAGTGAGGATTTGTTGGAGACTCTGAGTGATACTTGAATCCTGACCTCTTTGTAGTCCAGGGTATATGTGAAAATGGGAATAGGGGTTATAAAACCACTACTGTAATTCGGGGCATTTCAGGTCAGATGATAAAACAAACACGACTGCTGTGGAATAATCCTTCTGTTCACTGCGAATATGTATCACTCTCACTGGTTACTAAAGAAGCTAATTGGCCTATAGCAAGGCAGGATAAAGTTAGGTGGGACAAGCAAACCGAGGATACTGGGATGAAAAAGGGCAGAGTCAGGAGATGCCAGCCACCCACCCAGGAAGCAGGACACGAAGAAAATGAGATAGCAAGCCATGAGCCACATGGCAAAGCATAGATAAGAAATATGGGTTAATTTAAGTGTAAGAGTTAGTTAGTAACAACCCTGAGCTATCAACCAAACATTTATAAGTAATAGCAAGGCTCTGTGATGGTTATTTGGGAGCAGGTGATTGGAACAGGAAAACTCCACTACATAGTACAAAATGCTCAGAAAACTCTAAAGGATGTTGGAAGGTTCCTAGTGAGTTCTTCATCACACTGCCAGGCTTTTAATATTTGATAAAAGCTAAAGAACCTGGAAAAGCTGTAAATAAGCTTATTAACAATTTTTCCTTGCAATTTTAAAGCTGACTAATTCAGTGTTCATGGAGCCTACATTGTTGATGGGCAAAAAATGCTGAACCAATCTGTGTTTTACTTGGATCAAAATAGACAACTTTAGTTCTCGCATGTAGGAGGCAGAGGCAGGCAGATCTCTGTGATTTTAAGACCAGTTCAGTCTGCATAGTTGCAGGCCAGGCCAACCATGGCTACACAGTTGAGACCTTGTCTTTCTTTCTTTTTTTTTTAAAGTATAGTAATTCTGTAGGGTATGAGCTAAGACTTAATAGCAATGCCCTGTGGTAGCAAACAGACCATTGTGTTTCTTTGTAGCATTTGTGCAGAAAAGGAGCTCAATTGATAAAATTCTTGCTGTGCAAGAATGAGGACCCAAGTTTGACTCCCTAGCACCCCACAGAAGCAGAGATTAGTTATATGAATGTGTAATCCCAGCAATGGGGAGAGGGAGGCAGACAGATTCCTGGGGCTTGTTGCCAACCAGCCTACCGGAACCAGTAAGCTCCAGGTACCAGTGAGAGATCTCATCTTTAGAAAAATGGTGGACAGAGTCCTGAGGAATGACAGTGATCTCTGGCATTCACACACACTTCCACACATGCACAACTGCACAATTTCTGTACCTTCATGCGTAGGGGCACACGCTAAACATCCACACGTACACATGCTAAGCATCCACGAGACACAACACAAAAACACTAGAAAAAAAAACAGTAAGAAAATATCCACAAGGAAAGTAACAAAATACGATAACATGGCCTAAAATAAAATGTTAGCAAGTGTAATGTATATTTATAAGGATGGGGCAGATTGTTGAAATACCATTTAAAAAACTGAGGAGTATCTACTATGCTGAGTACATGAGCGGAGTGGCAGTGCTCTGATTTTTAATAACTCTTTACCAGTGCCTATAAAGTCATCTTGCTAAGGGGTGTGTGCTTTAAACTGGCCTCCTTCCTGAGTTTTCAAAGAAGTTACATTACAGCTTGGAATAAGTAGCTATAGGCAAGTATCTGAGGTTCAGTCTTCCAAAATGTTGCTCTGTCTTTGGGCTCAGATATTCTGGGAATAGAAGCCTGTTGACTTGGCTGAATTCTGAGAAGAAATATCAGTACTGACATCCCCATGTGCTCCACACATCATCAAAAGCCAGCACTTGTACTATACAGAAAGGCATTTTGTTCCATGTTTTGACAGCTAGGGATCCAGGAGAATTGCTCTCCTGGGTTGTTTATGCTGAGTGTAGACAGAAAGCATCTTCTTTCTCTTCCTGTTGTGTCAAATACAGCATCTCCTCCTGTAGTGTCAAATAAAAACCAGAGGCAGGCAAGATGATATGACATATGCATGCAACCCTAGCACTTGAGGGATGGAGGCAGGAGAATTGTGACTTTCAAAACCAGTTTGGTTTGCATGGTGAGATCCTGTGTCAGAAATAATTAAAGAACACATAAGCAAGTATAAGTAACTAGGTTTGTAATGTTGATGATTTGTGGATTACCCCAACTGTAACTGAGCACCTTGTTTGTCAGGATGGAACACACGTACCCTACTTGCTCTTCAGAGCCAGGTTCTAAAACTTGTCAAAGAGATGTCTGCTGAGGTACCAGCTAGAAAAAAAATCAGTGAGGAGAGTATGTTAGTTAATTGTATCATTCCTATGACAAAATACTAGCTAAGAAGCAATTTAAGGGAGAGGGGGTTTGTTTTGGGTTAGAGTTGGAGGTGATGAGGCAGCTGGTTATACTGTGTCTGCAGGAAGAAATAAAGAGAGGTGAGTGTAGGCATTCAGCTTGCTTTCTCAATGTAGGACCTCAGTCCATTGGAAGATGCTATCCACATTTAGGGTGGGTCTTACAGCCCTCATTAAGTGAATCTAGAAATTCCTAACAGACTTGCCCAGAGATGTGACTTCTAGGTGGTTCAAGATCCTGCCAAGTTGACAGCCAGTAATAATGACGACAGAGGTGTGCTACTGACTCCGGCACTGACAGCAATGACCAGCGATGACCAGCAGCAGGTCTGTCTGACTCCAGCACTGAGGGTGACAACCAGCAGGTCTCTGGTAGCACACCAGTTAACAAATGTACTGCTGAAGACCCAGCCGGTGGCTCTTTAAATTTCAGTGTGCAGGTGAAGGAGTTCTTTCTATGGTGAACCACACAAAGTAGCCATTAGCTGAAGTGGAATTTTCAGGTATTAACCAAAGTTACCAGAAAGAACCATGACTGCATCAAACATTCCAGAAAGCCTATGGATTAAAACTTCAGTGGTAGTAGGGAACTGGCAGTTTACAGACCCAGAGCAAAACTACCTTGTTCTATTTTAGTTCCCCCAACAGCCGCCCCTTGCCCACTGCTGCATCTTACCTAAGATGCTTATGCCTATCTTGCAAGCGGCTTTTCAGACTGTGCAAAGAGACCTCTGGCTCCCACCAAACCAAATGCTAAGACTGAGGCTCACAATAGTGTATTTTTAGAAGTATATTGGTATAGGAATTAATTTGCTATACAAACTTCATGGAACTATCATCACATTGGAATATGGTGTTTGGAGCAACCCAAGTTTGTGTTTCCAGTCCATGGTCCCTAATACTTGGTTCCAAAATAAAACTCCTTTATTCCTTTTAAGGTGAGAGCTGTGTTCTGTGTTGACATTGATCATTTCCCCTTCTCTTGTGCCATTTGTTACAACAGAAGAGTGTCAGTGTGGAAAACAGAAGAGAAAAGCAGGACTCTAGCCGGCTAGAACAGTGGTTCTCATCCAGTGGGGTGCGACCTCCTTGGGGGTTCACATATCAGATACCCTGCATATCAGAGATTTACATTATGATTCAGAAAGGTAGCAAAAATACAGTTAAGAAGTAGCAATGGAAATAGTTTTATGGTTGGGGTCACCACAACCTTTCACATAGTTCTCATGAAGCATTAGGAAGGTTTAGAACCACAAGTTTAGAAATGCCTGCTTCTAGCCAATGTAGGCTCTTTCTGGTGTGAATGGAAGTGCCCTGCCCTTAAAAACCACACCCGTGTTAAACAGTCTATAAAGCAGATTGATAAAAACATCAGACTATAGGATTTGTAATATTACCAGTCCAGAAAGAAATGATCTTGTACTTTCAAAGTAGTGTGTAAGACACTAATGCAAAAACATAGCTCCCACCCCCGAGGGAATAAGAGCTTACTTTGGAGCCAAGCTTGAGCAACCATCGTCTGGAAACACAGGTTTAGGTTACCCCAAATACCATGTTCCAGTGAGTGGGTTCGGAGCACCCAAGCTTTCTGTTCCCTAGTCTTGAGCTTCCTCCCTTGAGGTATCCCTTCCCTGAATGATTACAGCAGCCATCAGAGATAGCAGAAACAGCCCGCTGTGATGCTTGGGGCCAGGAATATTAACAGGGCTGTGCATGGGGCTGCCACTCACAGTCAGGCTCAGAAAGGGATTTAGGGAACAAGCCAGGCCTAGGCAAGGATAGAGAGCCACGGAGAGAAAAGCAAGGCAAAGCCGCATTGCTTACACACTAAGCTCTGTCTCAAGCCCATGATGTATCTGAGATCTAAGAACTGGGATCTGGGTGCAGGGAGATGTTCTCCTGCACAGCAGTAGGCTTCAAAGCCTCGACTGGGAATTGTGATTACCAGTGATTACCAGTTGCTGCAGGAAATCCAGATGTGGTAAACAGGTGTGTTATCCCTCACCTTCTGCATTGCTGAGTCACTGACCTCATTACGGCACTTTTGAACAGGAGTCCACTAAGCAGATGTTGCCTCCTGCCAGGCACTAGCATCTATGTAAAGATGTCTGCATTAGAGAGATTATTGGGGTATTAAGGGCAATGAATATTAATTTTTGTGTTGATTATGCAGCATTTTGTCGTTTCTGCCTTGGCCCTTTTCCCTCTTCTTCTTTCTCAGAAATAGCCATAATTTTAGATAAACTGTTGCCATCAAGAGCCATAACCTCCCAAATGATTTTCCAATCAGGGCCTTCAAATATTTCTTCATTGTGTTAATAATTTCCATGAGGACTCACCTTAGGTATGG
Organism: Ondatra zibethicus; assembly: GCA_004026605.1. Lineage (NCBI taxonomy): Eukaryota > Metazoa > Chordata > Mammalia > Rodentia > Cricetidae > Ondatra > Ondatra zibethicus. Next base: position 10,182 of record PVIU01003915.1, on the reverse strand, counting down.
CTTACAGGGAATGTGTCATTCACCACACGTACATCCACATTATGACATGGCAGGATCGAGTCTATTACCATAAATGAGGCAATGAAGCTCCCCTGTGGCATAGTTCTTCAGAGGCCGAGATAGGATGTGAGGTTCTTGTTATACAACCACACTAACCTACTTTGCACTGTCAGCTGCTTCCTGGGGTCTCCTACATCAGCAAGCCAATCGCCTGGAGCAAAGCCCTGTTCAAGCTAATTAGCTTCAGCTCCAGCAAACAGCAGGCAGCAGATCTTAGTAGCTGCCTGGCTTCCCCATCACTTCTAGTTGTGTCTCTGAGTACATCACACATCCCTGCCTCTTGCCTATTCTCCATTCCAATGCCTTGAGTCTCAGTGTATAAAGTCATGGCTCTGCCTTCTTCCTCAAGCCTGCTTTCCAACTTTCCTTTCAGGGTCCATCTCAAGGACTCGGTGCCCTGGGCCCTCTTGCTTCTCTCACCTGCACTGTGACCACCTTTGTTCTTTGTGAACTGTCAAAGACTATCTAGCACTCGCCCTCCTTTCCCAGTGTTGTTCCCTCCAACACGGCTCAGACTCCTAGAGACAAATCTTACCTCTTCTTTCCTTTACATCATTTGTCCTCAATATAAGAAAAATTGATTTTTTAAAAAGCAACAACTGGTATCACCTCATAATGCAGAGTTGTAGGGTTGGCTAGAACTCAAATATAAAATAGCATGTTTCTCTATACTATATACCATATATAATATTATCTGTAACATATAGACATATTTTAAAACACAGGGAAAAGAGGTGGAAATAGAGACTGAGATTGGGACAAGGAAGCTATAGATTAGACACACATGTACACACAAATATATACACACATACACAGGCATATACACACATACAAACACATTCATACACTCACATAGACATATGCACAGACATATATGGGCACACACATATAAACACATGTGCATACATATATGCTGTGTAACCACACTGTGTATTCAGACCCTTCCCATAGTAGCAGTTTCATTGTCTTGTTTTGCCTGGACAATGTGTTGCAGCTACACGTAACTATGATGGGTTCCATCCTTTCCTTGCCATGCCCCATCTCAGTCTGCACTGCTGTCTCTACTGCATGTAATGTGCCATTGTTATGTGGTAACTCTGCATCTAGTGGGCACCTCATGAGAATTCCAGGTTCTCGTATCCAAGAACTAAGAGTTGGACTAGGAACACTGAAGTGATAACAGAAATAGAGACAGTCTATTGAGGAAGACAAAGGCACTCCTGAAAGTGCCAGGGGCTCTGCTGTTCTGGCTGGCAGCAAATTGGACTCAGCCTAGATGGAAGTGCCCATGACCCCATCAAGGGGTGTCAATGTGCAAGGCAGGCCTAGGTCTGTCTGGTGGACGCTGATCCAGGCAGGTGCTGAAGGGCTCATGCTGCGGTGTCAGAAGCAGCCTGTTCTCACTGCTGTGAAGTGTGACTCTCTCAGGGCTTCCCTAAGAAGGTTCAAACTGCTGTGTTAGCGCTGCAGGCAAGGTTATAAACAGTGCTTATACTTGGTATGAGGCAGGCATGCTCACCAGAAAAGCATTTCTGCTTGAGAGCTAGCTGACATACAGATTTGCAACCCCTGGCTTTAACCCTTCAAGCAAAATTTGCTTTCGAAAATTCCTTAGTAATTTTAAAGAAAAAAAAAAGCCCTGACTCTGACAGCTCCATGACATTCCAAACCTCACTGTTTCAAGTGTCAGTCACAAGCCCAGATGGGCTCCTTTTCTAGGCAGTGTATCGAGATTCCCAAGAGACTGCCTTTGCCTCTGGTTTGATCATTTTCAAGAATGGCTCATAGAACTCAGAGAAACTCTGCAGTTCCCAGATTGCCAGTTTATTATAAGAGATCACAGCTCAGGAATGCTTTGTGACTTTTGCTAAAGCGGGCCGGGCAGAGAGCAACTAGAAGGTCAAAGCTGTTCACAACATGGTGGGTGGGAATTGCAAAGTGGGGAAGGAGAAGAGAAGAGAAAAAGGGAAAGGGAGGGAAGGAGAGAAGGGGAGGAAAAGAGAGGAGGGGTGAGAAGAGCATAGAGAAGGGGAAAGGAGGTGAGAAGAATAGAATATACCTTTTAATCTAAGCTCATGCCTGCAGTGGCCTGTTGAGTCCATCCTTAAGTCCCTTTGACTTTCCAAAAGTCCCTTAAGCTATGAGTGCATACTTCCCGTGATCCCGTCAGCCTTTAAACACTTCACTTTTGAACATTGCTGTAATGAGGGCCAAGCCTGTAACACATGCACTTCTTAGGAGTGTTTCAGATCCTAAGCCACATGGTGAGACTGAAGGTTCCAGTGGCTTGGCCTTGCGACTGTCTCAAGGAGGCAGGGCTCCTGACTTTACTGCTCACTGTGTGGCATAACTTCACATCTCCAGCAATCAATGACCAGGGGGAAAGCCCAGAAACAATGCAAAATGAAGACAGAGAAGGATCCTTAAGTTCTGAATGTACAAGGGGCAGAAGAGCCAAAGGGAACATTAATTACACTCATTGAAAAGAAGGGATTTTGTCAGAGATAGGAATCTATGCAAATTATGCACAAAATATTATAAAATAAAAGTAGACTGAATATTAAAGACTTTAAGTAATGCTTTTAACATTTCAAAAGCACATTAGTTCTAGCCCAGTTGACTAGCTCCTCTTAAAACTTTCAAAAGTCATTTACTAAATGAAATCAGAATAAATCTAGATTTTTGCATAACCACCTTATTTATTTGCCCACTCTACAAAAATCCACAGGCAGATAATACAGATAGCTGAAATGGCCTTGTTAAGATTTTCAGAATTAAGTTATTCTTCAGAATAGGGTCCTTGCTTTTCATTCAGTTTTTTTCCCTTTAAAACTAGGTGTTAACAGACACCAGTCCCCTCATTAGCATCATTAATTTCAATTTTTACCACTGTCTTCGCCGGTTGCTGGGATGTCCTGGGGAGTGAACTCACTGGGTAAAGTGCTTACCAAGCAAACATAAGGATGTGAATTTGATCACCATATACATGTAAAAAATCCTGGGCGTAGTGGCATGTGTTTGTAGTCCCAATGCTGGGGAGGTGGACCCAGGAGGGATTCTGGATACTCAATAGCCAACCAGTCCACAAGCTTAGATCCAGGCCAGTGTGAGAGACTCTGTCTCAAAAAAAAAACGTGGACAGTGTCTGAAGAATAATACCCAAGGTTGTCCTCTGGCTTCTATACAGATGTACACACACAGGCACACATTCATGCATACATACACGAATTTATGTGTGCATGCATTCACACCCCATGAACACCCCCCCAGAAGTGGTGGAAGCTATTTTTTCATAGAACATGATTTGTCTATAGTTTATTTTGTTGAAGACTATGCCAGCATGGAGAGTGGATTGCCATGGCATAGATACTAGAGATAAAGGTCAACATTCATGGCACTGGGAGCTCAGTGGGTAAAATAATTGCTGTGTTTAAAGATCTGAGTTCAGATACCCAACACCCATATAAATAGGTCACTGTGGTGGTGTGTGCCTGTAATGCCAGCATTGGGGGTATATGTGGTGGGGACATGAAGATCTGAGGGCCTTGTTTGCCAGTCATATTCACTAAAACGACAAGGTTCAGATTCATTGAGAGACTGTGTCTCAAATAAGTAAGGTTGGAAGTGACTGAGGAGACATTATCTAAGTTGAGCATCTGCTCTTCACACACACTGTGCAAGCACAGGTACCTCCATTACATATATGCCCACATGCATACACCACACATGCACAAAGTCAAACGTGCCTTATACACAGCCCTGATTCTGTCATAACTCCATAACTTAAGCCTTCATTTTCTCTGGGTAGTCTTTTGTTGCTCTGAATTTTCTAGATCTGTTTGTTCCTATGCCTTATTCCTTCTTGGGATAACTCCTTAAAGGGGGAAATCACTGGGCAGAATTAACAGAAATATTTACTTGCTTCCTCTCAAAATTTAGAGAAAAAAATCACATGACTATCTCATTGACATTTAAGTCTGTCACTCTTAAAATTTCTGCCTGAGTTGGGCCGGCCCACACTCTATGGAGTCCCTTCATCACTAGGAAACGTAGACTGCTTAAAAATAAATAAATAAAATAGAATTTCACGATAACTATAGAACGGGGATATGCCTCTGAACACAAAGGGTTACCTGGGACTTCTCAGGAAGCTTTTTTAGCAAAGAAATCTATGAAGATGGATGTGAACAGGAGCGAATCCATCTACACTTTTATCTCAAAGTTCACATCACACTTCGGTGACAAAGGGTGACAGATTGGGGTCCTGTGAGAAAATTCATGGTCTGTCAAGTGGCTCTCATTTAGTCAGCTTGCGACATAGACAGCCTGCTCATAGAGGAGACAGTATTAGATTTGAGGATTCCTTGAAGCCAAATATTTTAAGTTAACATATTTAGGGAAATGAGTGCCAGTTTTTGGGTGGAGTGTGACGAGAATGCATGGGGGTGCTGGAAGCCGGCTGCCTTGGTTCAGGGTGATGCTCCCGGAACAAAGGCGCAGATTATGGTCTGTGTTCTGTCTGATGTCATCAGGCCATGCTTTGCTCCTTCAAAGTTGGCCTGCAGATGCACTCAACAGTGACCAAAATTGCTGTACTTGGTATTTATCTCTGATGGGCAAGCTTATCCCACAGAGAAGACCCTCAAACACACCCCAGCACCCCCACACTAGTTAGGTTTCTCAAAGCAGATAAAGTATCCCTCAAAGTGTCTGCGGCTCAGCAGTTAAGGGTGAGACCGCTCTTGCAGAGGAGTTTGGTTCCCAGCACTCACCTTGGGTGGCTCACATCCTCCTGGAACTCCAGGTCCAGGGGGATCTGACACTGCCTTCTGTCCTTTGGGAACACCATGCTCATATGCACAAACTACACACAAACACACATATATACATATAATTAAAATTAAAAACCTTTTTTAAGAGCATCTATTGGTCAGATACAGTCCCTAATTTCTTTGCACCCCCTAAGGCCTAGCTCAGGTTTTCTTTTTAAAAGAAATTTCATTTTGAAATCGGGACACATTTCATGATAGCATCTGAGGTTTTAGAAAGGTGATGACTGGCTACGAATTCTCCTTACACTGCATTCCAGGTCCTCCACTATTGGTCTTTAACAGCTTTTACTTCTTCATTCACAATAAGTTGTTATAATTACTAAATCTGATCATCATATACTTACTAACTTCTATTCATAAAGATGATAGGATTCCTATAATGATACTACTCCTATAGCCAAGACATTGATAGTGTCATACTTGGTCCATAAAACTCATAAAAGTGGGCTGGGGAGATGGCTCAGTAGTTAAAGCTTTTGCCTCCCAAACATAAAGTCCCAAGTATAATGCCCATCATCAACACAAAATGTGTAGCTGAGGCTGGTTCTGTGGCTGTGGCTGATTATGTGGCTGGTTCTGTGGCTGTGACTTTTGTGTGGCTGGTGCTGTGGCTGTGGCTGATGCTGTGACTTTCGTGTGGCTGATGCTGGTGCTGTGGTTGGTTGTGTGGTTGATGCTGTGGCTGTGGCTGGTGCTGTGGCTGATGTGGCTATGGCTGGTGCTGTGGCTGGTGTTGTGGCTGGTGCTGTAGCTGGTTCCATGGCTGGTGCTGTGGCTGATGTGGCTGTGGCTGGTGCTGTGGCTGATGTGGCTGTGGCTGGTGCTGTGGCTGTGGCTGTGGCTGATGTGGCTGTGGCTGGTGCTGTGGCTGATTCTGTGGCTGATGCTGTGACTTTCGTGTGGCTGATGCTGGTGCTGTGGCTGGTTCCGTGGCTGGTGTTGTGGCCGGTGTGGTGGCTGTGGCTGGCGCTGTGACTGTTGCTGTGGCTGCTGCATCCAGGTACTCTCACATAGCTCTGGGGAGAAGGAGACAAGCAGATCCCTGTGCAAGTTCTAGGCAAGTAAGCGACCCTGCTTCAGAAAACAAGTCATCTGGCTCCTGAGGAAGGCTACTTGAGTTTGACCTAGAGACTCCACATGTCTGTGCACCCATGTGCACACACATGTGTCTGTATGCAAACACAATTCACAAAGGTGACCAAAGGAAGTGTTGATTTCTATAGATAGACAAAGATGTATATCTTTAACAAGAGCAAAACACTTAATTTAATTCCTTAGTGCCCTACACACCAGTGGAGGGATGACTGTGCCATCCCACCAAAGTCAATAGATTTGTCTCAGTCTAGACAAAAACACATTTATTCCAGCGTGGCTGAGACTTATCTTAGTGCCAGGCCTTGCCTGTTCTCATTGAAAATGAAATTGGAGTTGATATTTTGAAAATTGAATCTGAGCTCCCAAGTGAGCCCGTGCAATGCTCTTGGGGCCATCACAGCAGCTGGTCCCTGTGCTGAGAAAAAGGAGGAAGTAGAAACAGGATCCTAATGGAGTCATGGCTACAGCTCAGGCTGAAAAACAGTCCCTGCCTCTTACACAGCTTAGTTTTCACAAGCTGCTGTTTTTGCCCATCAGAAGGAAAAAGATAAAATGGAACAAATAATATTTATCAGAGAGGATTGCTTAACTTGGCCAGAATCAGCAGCTTTTCATTTTTTGAGTAATTGTACAGCATCAGATTTTCACAAAATGCGCAAAATAATCTTTGTGCTGTTTGATTTTATTTGCTTCTGATCAGGTTGTTTGACCTATTTTGCCACTTATTTACATACATGGCCCATTGTTGATAAACTCTTTGTTAATAAGATCATTTTAAAAATATATTTATAGTATTTTCTACATTTATTTACTTAGTGTGCATGTACACATGTGTAGAAGTCTAAGGTAATTTTAAAACATAGTTATACTATTTTTCCACATTTATTTATTGTGTGTTCACACATGTGTAGAAGTCTGAGGACAGGAGCTGATTCTCTCCTTCTCCCATGGGAATGGGATTTAGGTCCTTAGGCTTGATGACAAGCACCTTTACCTGCTGAGTCACCTCACCAACCCTATAGCATGTGTTTGTATAATGGAGGCTCGTTCCTAAAGGGTTCACCTTAACAACAAGAGTATTACTTTGAGTTTCTAGAGAAACATAGATAGGAACATATAAATAGATATATAAGTGGCGGTACATTATGGGAATTGACACATGGTAAGGAGGCTTAGAATAGAAGTCCCCCCACTATTTTCTTTGGACAGGGACTGATGTATTCCAGACTGGATTTGAATTCACTAGGTAGCTCAGGATGACCTTGAACTTCTATCTGTTTGGTCTGTCTGGGTCCTCCATGGATTAGATGTTGTCTACCAGTTTTAAGAAAGGCAAGTCTATACTCAGTCTGTTGATGGACATGCTGATCTCTTCCAGAAACATCCAGCTGCATCCAGAGAATGTCTAATCAGCTATCGGGACACACTCAGCCTCGTCAAATTAACTTGTAAGGTTAACTGTCACAATGGTTCTCTATCACTAGTGTGGCCGATCCATCACTCTCTTCCTAGAATCCTTCTCCCTTGGCTTCTTTGGGTGCATTGGCATGCTGTTAGGTAATCTGCTGTGCTACTGGGGAGAGATGAGTTGGGAAAGGGACTTACCTCTGTGAGATGGCATGTGACTGTCCGGTTTATGGTGATATTAGACTGATAATCAGGTCAGAGATACAAAAAAACTTCTTAATATTCTTAAAACTATGAACAAGTGATGGAAATGAGGCATCTGACTTATAATCTCTGATGCTTCTTATTCATATTTGAATCCCCTGAACTCTCTATAGTTTTAAAAAATAGCATTAAAATAGCTCATTCTTTATAACCTCTGGTTTAGGTACACAAACAGGCTTCGATATGTCTGTGAATTTTTTAAAAATATGTGTTTTATTTTTTAGTAAGTGTATGTGTGGGGGTATGCATGTGTGTACCAGTGCCATGGAGACCAAAAGAAAACATCACACCCTCTTAGTTGGAATTATAGGCAGATGTGAGTGAGCTGATGTGGATACTGAATACCAAATGCCGGTCCTCTGTGAAAACAGAAGAACTCTTAACCATTTAACTATCTCTCTAGTCTCTAATGCTTGGTTTTTGATTGTCAGCTTGCCAAAACCTAGACTCACTTGAGAATGGAGCTATAATCAAAGACTTGTCTAGACCAGGTTGACCTGTGAGCATATTTGTGGGGGATTTTCCTGATTGTTTATAATGTAGTAAGACCTAACCTCTTGTGGGCAGCATCATTCCTTAGCAGGGAGATTCTGAACTACATACCACAAGGGAAAGCTAGATGGGAGCAAGTGGTTTGGGTGGCTTCATTTTTCACAATTCTTGGGTGGGACTATTAAATGAGCAGCTTTGTCTAGTTCCTGCCTCCATGATTTTCCAGTGATGACGGCAGTTTTAAAGTAAGAAAAGGTAATTGATAAATTATAGTAATTCATCATTTATTTTTAAGAATTTACTCATGTAGATTTCTTTTGTATCACTTATGTAATGAGTCTTTCTCTGTCCCACCAGCCAGTTCACAAATAATAACACAGAGACTTATTAATTATGAAAGCTTGGCCTTATCTTAGGCTGATTTTAATTAGATCTTATAACTTAAAACCACCCATTTCTATTAACCTACCTTCTGTCACATACTCTGTGTCCTGCTATCCCTGCACGTCTCTCACATGCTTCGATTCCTCCTCCTCCTTTGTCTCTCTGCCAGGAATTCCTGCTTATGCCTCCTGCCTAGCTATAAGTTGTTCTTCTTTTTATTACACCAATCTCTGCAATACACCTTGAAAACAGTGTACAATTATCCCACAACAGCCTATATGCTAATAAAGAGTGAAATGTAACTTGTAGGGTATACGCAACTACAGAGAGTCAGGGTACAGGAAGGAGGAAAAGGGAAATGATGCAATAGTCATCTTAAAACTATGGTTCTCTGTGGAAGAACCCTGTTAACTCTATTAAAGAATAATATTTAAATTGGAAGATGAAACTTTAGGCTTTTTTTCCCTAGGCTTTCTTAAAAGGCCTGTGAATGATCAGAATGAGCTTGAATGATTTCTAAAAGGCCACTACTAACCCTCAATTAATGTATGCAAATCCCCAGAAAGAAATATGGCCTGTCTTTGTTCTGAATAATCAGCTCAACTCTGTGAATGATTATCAAGGTCATGATCTGAGGCTTTATATATACTTTCACTGGAAAGCTGTTGACCGAGGTTTCTGTCCCACCAGGTCCCACATCTGTTTAGTCCCAAATAAAAATGCACAAAGGCCTACATTAATCTGGTTGGCCTAGTAGCTCAGGCTTCTTATTAACTCTCATAACTTATATTAGCTCATAATTCTCATCTGTGTTAGCCATATGGCTTGATACCTTTTTCAGCGAGGCAGTCACATCTTACTTGCTCTGTGTCTGGCTTCCTCTGTACCTGGTGACGACTGCAGACTGAGTCCTCTTCCCAGAATTCTCCTGTTCTCATTGCCCCACCTCTACTTCCTGCCTGGCTACTGGCCAATCAGCGTTTTATTAAAACACATCGTCCCACAGCAGAAAGCTGTAAGTAAAAACTGAAAAGGGATGAAAAGAGATAGTAAGAAATCAAATGGTTTAGTGTTGGCTCAAAGAATCTTGGTTACAAAGTGATTGAATTAGTGAAACACTGAGGATGGTAGAGCCATATGAGAACTCCAAATGCTAAACTGTAGATTCACAAAGACTGGATAATTACCATCATCCCCAAGAGATCACAACTGTGCCAATAGATTGAGTTGACATGTCTAGAGTGTAGTGATTAGGAAGTTGAAACAGAATGAGACCAGGTGTAGGGATGATGACGAATTATCAAGTCGGCACAAATCAATAACTAAGCTAGCTCAATAGAAACAGGTATTTTTAATGAAAGGAAAAAGGGGAACTCACTCTACCAAAGTCACGATCCGATCCCTCTGGCAGACACCGCATGGAGAGAGCGCGTACCTGAGTTCTCTCGATTTCTACCTGGGGTCCCAGTAGCCCCACCCCAACTTGATGTGATTGGCTAGTGGCTCTTCCCCCATCATCTCCCCCTTTTGTCTAAACAGGATTAATCCAAACCCAACATAGCTATATACAATTGGAACAGACACCAAATGCAAAATTACAAACAATAAACAATATTAAGCAAGGAATGCATAACAGAAGTTTTAGTAA
>PVIU01003914.1:17739-136542 GCA_004026605.1 Ondatra zibethicus | reverse complement strand
CACACACACACACACACACACACACACAATTCAGTCCCCGAGTGATAGTATAGGTTCCTTCACCCCTAGAATCAATCAAACATAGAGCGTTTCTATTCAAGAGTATTCTCAATGTATTAGTATGAAGGCTGATGTGGCCTGAACTGGTTTGGGGTACATGCTTACTAAGGTAAACTCTGACCGCTGTGTAAACGTTTAGGGAAAAATCCCTCATTTGCCATCCTACGTCTATACACAATTGGACACGATTAAAATCAGATGCGTCATGGGAAGAGATGCGTGCAGACCTAACCTGTCAATCAAAGTAGACACCCACTAAAGCTACATCCCTACATCAAACACCCTTTCTTCTTCATGAACGGAAGCCTCAGGTAACAGTCTGGGCGCTTGTGTACTCTCACATGCGTGCCCCCATCAGCCTTGACAGTGTGTCTGCCATAATCTGCTCTGTCACTGAACTCTGAACGGACACCTCTGTTCCTTTTCCAAATCTCTGGGACCCCTAATTTTCAGTTCTTTGAATTTGAGATAAAGAAGTTGGAAACACCTTACGGTGGCCCAACCACTGGGACCACAGGGGTAGACAGAGTCCCAAGCCTGTGGCAGGATAGCACGGTCTAAAAGGTCTAGAACCATCAGTGAGCTAAAAGTCGAGCAGGCTAGCCAGGCTGGCTACCAGGTTCATTAGAATGTTACCGTATCAAATCCTGAGCCTTGGTCCAACGAGAGACACTAGTAACTAAGAGTCCGCGGTGAAGTCCACAGCCATGGTCCAGCTTTCCACAGAACTGCACTCAATGCAGTAGACAAAGAGGCTTTTCCTGCATTTGGGCATCATTTACCTTTATTAAAATGCACAAATCTTAAATGTACATTTGATTAATTTGTGCTTGTGAACAGACCCGAGTAACCCTCGCTTAGCTCACAGTACCAGACGATCCATCATTCCAGACAGTTTTCACTTGGCCTCTTGCAGTGAGCAACCCCAGCTCTCACCCCTATGTCCAAGAGAATCAACATCAATTAATTCTGCCTAGAATCAAAGAACACAGATCATTATGTCAAATAAAATAAGCCGTACTCAGAAGATAAACGTTATATGTTTTCACTGTAGCTGGACCTCAGTGATCCTGCCTCTGGCCTCCAAGGGCTGGGATGACAGACTGTGACCATACACCCAACTATACAGTCCCTAAACCATCTATACTGTGTGTGTGTGTGTGTGTGTGTGTGTGTGTGTGTGTATGTATGTATGTATGTATGTATGTATGTATGTATGATCATCACGTCTCACAGCCTGTGCTCACAGAGTATTTAATAATCCTATTTGCATGACTCTTATACTTTTTAGGAATTCTGACACATTTATAGGGTAATTCATAGCTTTCTGACTCACATAATATCCACTGTTTGCTGATGTCAAAAACATACACGGAGCCTTCAGAATGACCAGTGAGAACAGACTGTGTGCAGAGGTTTACTCTGCTTCCCCAGGAAGGGCTCCAAGGAGTCCTTCCACGCCCGTGTCCCGTGTGAGTCCTCAGGGCTTCCATGCGAGGCAAAGGAAGCAGAGCCACCGTTAAGTCTCCAGTGTCCCGGGCATTGCTGCAGGCACCACCTTTCTCCCTGTAGCTCATTCCAAGCCACACTGTTCTTTTCATCCTCAGACACATGCCCTGTTCAGCACTGCTGTCTGCAGAGATGCTCACGCAGAAGGGCAGGCGCCAGTGACACAGTGAAAAAGAGAGAAAAATGGAACCCTTGGGACACTGTCAACTCCAATTTCAATAATAGTCAGAAGTTTCCTTCCTTCACAGAATCCTTCCACAGCCGGAGGGGAAAAAATCTATCTATCAATGATCAATTCCGGGTCTTCGTAGGGGAGAGCCGCCAGCAGGGCAGCCCAGCAGGCTTTTATGCTGGGTTTCACAAGCTTCATTTTTCAACTCGCTTCCTGCCGCCTCTTAGCTGATTTTTAAGATCTGACGTTCTGTGAGTCACGTGGGTGAGGGAGATGAATACCAAACACCTCAGTCGATCTCAGACCCACATGGGACATTTCTGGTCTCATGCAAAGTCAAGAAAATATTGTAACCAGGATGTATGCAGGGAGTCACTCATCCAGTGGTAGGTGCTACAGAGACCAAGTCTGACTTAGCTTCAGTGCCCTTAACCTATAAACTCCCCTACCAACTGTCAAGGGAAGGTCAGACGTGTCAGGCTTCTTGGAGATCCCAAAATGTTATTGGAAATGGTGCCTTCAGATCAACTGAGAGTCACCCCCAGGGTCCTTCACACAGGTGACATCTGAATCAAGGCCCCGTCCAATGCAGGGTGCTTGCTCAGATAGCACAGCTCGAACAGCCCCAGTTCTTTCCTCTTCAGCCTTTTCTGTTCTTCAAAGGCCTCAGCAATGACCAGAGCGCAGTATAAAAGTCAGAGTTTATCAGCTCAATGGATTGGTTAGACAGAAATCGAGTAGCTACCCAAGCTGCAGGGATTGCTGGACGAGCAATCATCTGTGCTTAGGAAATAAAGACAAACCAATCCTTATTTTAAAACTGAGTAGTTGCACAATAAATCTGCTCCCCTGCCCTGCATGCTTGGGTTTCTCTCTGTCTCTGCCTCTCTTCCCTCCCCACTTTGACTTTATACAGGCTACTCACCCTAGGTTACAATGTTCCTTTCTGTTACTTCAAACATGAAGAACTTTAGAGGTGGCTCAGTTAACAGGGTTCGCTGTACAATCCAGGGGCTGCCTCCAGCTCTCAGATCCGCATAAACCAGGCGCCCACCGACAGCCTTAATTCCACCTCTGAGGGACTGATGCCTGTTTTTGGCCTCTGCGTGTTCCCACATACATGCACACAGGAAATACACACACACACATATAAAAATAAATCACGAGTCATAGATGCCTCAGTGAGTAAAGGCAATTGTAGTCAAGCCTCATAAGCTGAGTTTGCTCGCTGGGACCCATCTGCATGCACACATGTGCACACAAATAAATAAATGTAATAAAAACACAGTGGGCAAAATTGGCAGGCAACTTACAAAATAACCCTCTGTATAAGGAATAACCAAAGTAAGAATGAGAAACTGTTATGAAGCTCACACTGATTTATATCACACCCGCATTTATTCTGCTCACGTGAAAACACAGCGGTGAGCCTAGCGGTTACATGAGGCAGAGAAGATTAGAGACTTTACCCGCAGTCGCTGAATCCACCGTGTTAAAACAAGTCAGCTCCTAGGAGCACAGCACGGGTTAGCACTCTGCCGACAGGAGGCTGGCTCACAACTCATACGCCTGCTTAGGGTCATCAGAGCATAGTAATAATAAAGAAATTTTAACCTGAGGGATTCAAAAACAAGTCGATCTTAACTGAATGTCCTCCCCCAGATCTTCCAAGACACATGACTTTTCAAGGTGGTATGGAATATGTTATGTGTTAAATGTTGTTTTCTTTCTGAAACACAAAAGAATTCCAGGGAAGATTTTCTTTTGGAAACCTGATAAATCACAACTGCGTGACTTCTTTATTATTTGGAAGCTGGTCGCATGAGCATCCAGCCACACGCCTGTCTGTGCTGGTGGAAAGTGGTTAGCTGATGTGAACTTCAGAAAACAAATGGGGCCGGAGATCTGGCTCAGTGGTTCAGACGGATTGCTGTTCTTCTGAGGATCCAAGTTCGATTCTCAGCACCCACATCAAAGAGCTCACAATTCCCTGTAACTCCAGATCCCAGGGGATCTACTGCCTTCTTCTGGCATCTGTAGGCATTCACACACATATGTACAAATCCACACACATGCAAACACATACTTGAAATTAAAATTTAAAATAATATACAATGGCCTCTTTGACTCCCCATGGGAGGTGGGGAGAAGATGGGGGAGCAGGAGGACGGGATGGAGAAGGAACTGGTATAGGTATATAAAATGTTTGTTTTAAAAATTAAAAAAAAACACATATATACAAAAGTAGTACTCTGCCTTCTGTAAATCAACCAATATCTGAATACAAAGGTCTTGTTTTCTCCCTTTTCCTCTCTCTTCTCCATCCCTCCCTCTGTTCTTACCTCCATTCCACCTTCTGTCCTGGGGATGAAACTGCCCTGGGCTTTTGACACACTATGCTAGGGAGCTAACTACTGAGATGCAGCCCTGGCCTTTAAATGTCTTTTAAAGCTAAATTTACAAAACCAGCTGTAACTTTGCTGGGGCCATATTGTGCCCTAAATCCCCCTCCTCCTGAGCCCACCTCTCCCATATTTGCCAGCCAGATGGTGACATATTAGGGTGTACAGGACCCCGGAAATCTCATCAAGATCACAAAAGTCAGGTCAAGTGTCACAGACTGATTTGTTTCCTAATTAGCTGCTAACTCGGTCCTATTTGTTAAATTCTACATCATGTTTCCTCCATGGAGAACTCATTATCATTCATTTGCTCCAACAAGATCAATTCTTTGACTATTGAAACAACACCTCTGTTGCCCACCACGGCTTCAGGTCACTGTCTGTGCTTTTGCGCCTCCGATAGCGACTTGGAGGAAGCTTGGCTTTCCTTCTAGAATATAAGCTTGTACTGCCAAATCAGCAAACTATTTCTAGATCATAATCATCTAGCCAGGCTTATAAAAAAATAATTTGTAATAAAAATGTATCTGGGCTTTCCATGTACAGCAGAATGTGGGTAAGCCTCCAACTAAGAAAAGATAATAGTTTAGGCTTTTATTGGATCAAAAAGACTTAGCAGCTATGAAGTCTATAATGCATTGGGAACTCCAGGCTAGACTACAGCTGACTGTCAAGATACACAGCAGGCCGGGAGATTAAGGGATTAGAGGAGGAGATGAGCGAAACCAGACAAGGCACATCCCTGTGGGATTAAAGGGTGGAGACGACATCGGGGAAGCGGGGAGATAGAGAGATAAGAGACAGGGAAATGTGAAGTGGCAGAGCAGGTGAATGAATGATGGACCCAGGAGACAGACCTGAACTAGAGAGGCAGGAGTGGCTGCCCCGTCTGCAAGTCCCTCCTGAGAATAGGTCAGGGAGGGGAGAGACTTTGAAGATGAGGCACTCGGGGTACAGATGCCCAGATGCATGTGGTATGGAACAGAAAGAGAGAGAGAGGAAGGGAGGGAAGAAGAGAAGGAGAGAGAGAAGGAGGGAGGAAGGAGGGAGGGAGCAAGAGAGAGGGAGAAAGAGCTCACCAGATTTATCCTATAGGAAAACCTGTGGGCCACTCTCCTGATTAACAATTGATGTTGTAGGGCCCAGTCTGCTGTGGGCAATGCCACGCTGGGTAGGTGGTCCTGAAAACGGGCTAAACATGCCACATGGAGAAGCCACAAACAGCATTCCTCCACGCCTGTTTGGGTCCCTGCCTGGCTGCCCTGTCAAACTGACCCTCTCCTCTCCACGTTACCTTTGGTCATGATGCGTTATTACAATAGACATCTAGCTAAGACAACCCATAACCTCTTCAGTGAAGTAGCCAAATCTGTACCAGAAGAGCCCTCGGAAGGTGACACAGTCTGCTGACATTGGACTACAGTCTCATTATACTCTAATCAGAGGGTCCAGCTATGTCTGGCTAGATGCCTGTCCCGTAAATGTTGTGCATAATAAATGCATCTAAGGCACGGAGTCTGAGGTGTTTCAGAGCAACAAATACTCGACGAAACCACTAAAGCAATTCACAGAAACACAAAAATGAACCAAAGAAAGTACAACATTACTTTTTTAAAAAAATTATCTTAGAAGGAACTTTTGCTGATTATAGGCAGGAAAAGAGGAAGCAAGATAAAGGGAATCTGGGGACACCTTGGGAAGTGTCTTGGTTACAGATATTTTACTAAGTGGGGGTTGCAGAGAGAGATACATGTAGATAGACACAGGCATTTACGGCAGAGAACATGGGTCAGGGGAAAGCATGGAGAAGCTATTTGATAAGAATCTTGACACTGAGCACCGCAGTAAGGGAAGGTGGTTTCTGATGGTGGGAACAGTGTGGGAGAAAGTATCTCATGGTTGCTACTAACAAATGGGTACAATAGACGGAAGAAGAAAACATAGAAGATAGAGCCCCATGCAGTAGATAACTGCTGTCCATCAAGCGGGGTCCAGCTCATTACAGTTCGGACCTGCTCAGAGTAAGCATTGCCCCCCAACACAGAGCAGACCTGTGTGCTCTGAAGCCACGGTTACGTTCTCCAGCTCTGTAGTATTCACTAGTTTAGAACTTTAAACACAAAGGAATGGCAGAGACCAGAACTTGACTGCATACAGCCATGAAGAGAGGTTCTCCACCCAGCAGACATTGACGAAAGAGGAGGGACCTTGACCCAAAAGGAGTCAGATGTCTGTCTGTAGTCTGCTCAGTCTTGTGCTGAGGAACTGGCTGTAGGAATGAAGGGGATGGGAGAGACTTAGACAAAGGAAAAGGTGAGAGAAAGAATAATGGCCGGTCCATCTCTCCACCCCCGAAGAGCGCAGAGAAGGGAGTTAGGTTTCACTGGAGCCTGAACAGGCGCAACGGGCTTAGTTTTGTATCATACCCACCCTTCAGGACACTGAGGTTGACCTTCACACCAGGAGATCAGAGAGTACCTGCTGACAGGTATTGGGCTTCCTGCTGAGATGAGAGGATCTTTACTCATGTTTGGAGGAAGTCACATTCCACAACAGCTGATTCTTACACGGATTGCATAGACTGACTACACAGAAAAGTTCCATCGTATTTTACAGAAACACAGGCGATGCTCTCCAGCCCCATCGCCAGTGTTGGATGAAGACACAACAGTTCAGCAGTTTCTACATGGCCCTTCTCTTACTGGGCCTCTGTGGTCCACTCTCTCCCCAGGACTGGACCTGCTGGCTGAGGAGGCATCTCAAGCCCTGGCCAATGAGACACCAGCTTCCCATCAGTACCGTCTTCGCTGCTCCTTTTATATCCCGGACTCTACATTTGTTTTGTTGTTAATAAGAAACAGGAAATGGGTGATTTCCCCCCAAGTTCAGCACAGTAATTTCTGACAATGAAAATTAATTGAATTCTTATGACATGTGATAATTGAAAAGATAATAAAAGCTGGTGATTCGCTTAGAGATCCCTTTGGCAATTCAAATAAAATGGCTCATTTTAATCACAATGGCACAGGATCATGATAAAAATCTTGGCTTCTTTTAAAAAGCATTAATTTGATAAGTAGGGATGACCTCAGAAAATCTGCTTCTCTCATTTAGTTTGTTATTTATGATTTTATTACACTTATTCACTTACTCTCTGTGTGCGTGTAAAGGTGTGTGTGGGTGCATGAGTGTGTATGTGCGTAGATATGCCACGGTGTGTGTGGAGATGTAAGATCAACTTGCCCAGGTTAGGTCTCTTCTATGTGGGTGCATAAGTGTGTATGTGTGTAGATATGCCATGGTGTGTGTGTAGAGATGTAAAATCAAGTTGCCTAGGTAAGGTTTCTTCTATGTAGATGCTGGAGGCTGAACTGGGGTCGTAAGTCCTGGTGGTAAAATAACCTTTACTCTGAACCACAAAACCAGCATACGCATAAAGCATTTAAAGATGAATATGAGCATATTAATATAATTACATTTACAATTATTTAATACACTTGAAGGATTTATTCAGTAAAATTTAACGTTCATAATGTATTCTTGAAGCTTCTTAATGATAAAAAACATTGTATCATAAACAATTTTAGAAAATGTCAAAGCACCAAGTTCTTTTCATGTAGTGGGTTTGAAGTACTTGTGAAGTTTGAAATAAATTTCACTTTGGTATCAAATGCCGTAGTGATAGATGTTCTGAAAGTTTATAATCTGAGAATCGAATCGTTTTGTCCTGTCTTCCTTTGAACATTTATGGATTGTAATAACACGGTCTCTGCAAGTCTTTGACAGTTTGGTACTAGGAAAGCCGCCATGCACCCAGCATCTTGAGTCCCAGTCTTCACCACAGGCTCATCTACACTACTGTCTGCAGGTAACTGGTGAGAAAGTTCAAGTCCAAGCAATGTCACCAAATTGCATCAACATGTCATACAAAGCTATAGGTCACACCGCGCTCTCCATGGTTACATCAGCATGTCGTGTAAAGCTATAGCTCATACTATGTTCTCATGCCAGGCTGTTTAATAAATAATGCCTCTTAAAGGGCTCTAATAAAATGATAAAGGAGCTGTGCTGTGACAACCTGCAGGGAAAGCCCAAGAGAAAAGCAGGTGGAGTCCCCAGGATGTGGCTCTGCCTAAATCCACTGCTGGCACAGACTGATGATGAACCCACAGGAGACCTGACCCTTGGATTTTCTGAAAGCGTGGAGCAGTTTCATCTTAGCCTACATGGAAGCTCCTACACACGGTCTCTGTGGCACAGATGGGGGTATCAAGAGGGATGGTAAAGACGCATCAATTCAGCGATGCACAAAAACAATTAACTGTAATAGTTCAGTTGTAGCTCACAGCTACGGGCCTCCAATTCACACACACAGTAGCTAGGATGTAAGCACCGTTTGTTACCCAAGAGCAACCTGAGGTGTTGGGACTTTGGTTAGTCTTCATGGCATGCTCATCATCTCCCAAGGCATCCTGCACAGAGTGCATGAAACTGCTTTCTTACATGCAGCTAAATTGCGTTCCTCTGTAATTTCCAGGCCTGGCCTTTTCTTACACATCAGATCACGTGTTGAGCAAATGTGAGGCCCAACAAACCTTATGTTAAAACTCTAACTCAATGGAACTCTTGGCAACTCTGGAGGAGGGAATACAGGTTACATGAGACCATAAAAGTAGATCTCAAGTCCAGTCTGACTGCTATCCTTATTGGAAGGGACGAGTCACCAAGTGGGAAATCCCTGGTGAAAGCAAATCCGTGGTCCTTGAATCTGGGAACCCCAACTTCCAGAGTCATAGGAAGACATGATGCTTCTGTGCGAGCTCCCCAGACTGTGGTGTTTCATCATGTCCATCTAAGAGAACCGCAGGTGCTGTGGGGTATAGAATATAGAATGGGAGAGAACTGTCCTGCCCAGACAAGAGAGAAGGAAGCCTCCGGGACACCTGCAGAGATCTGAGAAGAGCAAGCCCAGTGAGGAGAGCTGAGCAAAAAAAACAAGAAATGGCCAATGAGGTTGATGCTATTTGAAGACAAATTAAATGGAGTCTAAAATATTTCCAAGGGGCTTGAGAAATGATTAAGGGGCACTAGATGTGAGTTCACAAAGCCCAGATATCAACTCCGAGTATCTATGGAGCAAGCCAGGAGCCCCACAGACCCCTGCTGACTCCATTCCCAAGGGATCCAATGCTCCCTCCTGCATGTGCACAGACTTAGCAACAAGTCTGGCACAGGTGGAACTCTAAAGACAAATCTTGAAAGAAGATCGCTCTCGGGGGAGGGGTAAGAGGAGGAACCATAAGTACTTGACTTAAAGGGCTTTCTGGGTATGTGGGGGCAACAAGAGGCAATGCCACATGGCTCTGCTTTCTTGTTACTTCAGGAAACACAAACCCTGCCACCATGGACATGGACTTAGACCTTGAATCATGCAGAGCTAAGACAATGACAGTTTGGGGAGGGCGGGTTTAATGCTGCAGGCAGGTGCTGTTTCAGACAGAAGCACTTACACAGTTCCATGTCCTTGTATAGAGACACAGCCCAGGACACGATATATCCCAGCCTGCATATCCTGCACACACTGCATGGTTTCTCTGATCTTACAAATGCACACCTCTGCCCTTCGTGTAAAACATCTCATTTCTGCATGTACTACAGGCACTGGGAAAAGCCAAAACCGTCTGCGGACTGAGCATGTCAATCACCCGGCACTGCTGGCCTCTGACAGACTGAGCCTCTTGCCACAGAATTGCCAGTCACCTTTTCTTCCTTCTCAGGTGGACTATTTGAGCACAATGAATCGTAACCTCTATTCTTACCTACTTGAAGGCAACGCCACCTGAAACCTGTTGGATCTAGTTTGAGCTAGTGCAACAATTCAACTAAAGTATTTGGGTTTGAAAACACAATCTGAGTGTGAAAAGTATTAGCAATCAGAGATTTCAGCTCTATCGTTAGTTACAACTACAGGTTTTATATAAGACAAGGGACAAACCAGACCACTGCCACCTTGAGAGAAGTGATAGGGCAATTGAGAAGGACTCAGCACAGGCTGCCCCGTTGCACGTTTTTTATCAACACCAGTGTATGAATGGGAAGTGCTCTAAGCATGGCTCCGGAACCCAGATCTTGAAGGCTGTACTTGATCCGAACTGTGTACAGACTCTCCTTCCTGAGAGACTTCGGTTTAACTAACATGAAATTCTCACATACTGGATATTTGGGGTTTGAAGAAAATGAAAAGAATCAGCCCGTCTTTAAGGAGAGAACGGGAGAGAACATTCTCCAGGAGGAGCCATTGTCATGGACTGTGGTGTTCATTGTCCACGCTCCAGAGTGGGCAGCTTGCTGGAGCTGAGTGGGTGTGAGGAGAGCTTTTCCCAGAGTGATGGTTGTCCCTTTGCGGGCTCTCGAACGTGCCCTCAGCAGCCTTTAGCTCAGCCCGGGACTCTTTGCTGCAAGGTGGAGACACAGAACAACAGTCTGCCCTCCAGAGTTCCTTCTCTGTGTGAGGAACTGTGTCAGAGCCCCGCGCTTCTGTGTGGACAGCATTCACATCCACGCCAATCACAGCCAGGCTGGGCAGCTGGTAGATTTACATACCTCCATCCACGGGACTGCGGTAGTTTCTCATAACAGGCCCCAGCTGCTGCATAATCGAAGGTGCCCAATCATGAAACAGAAAATCATGAGAAGTTGGAGATTAAGGGCATTTGCATTCTGAAGGGTTCTGCATGAAGTCAACGCCTGGTTTAGCGTCTCACCAGCACTAAACGGGCCATTCTGCGAAGTGGCCAGTATTTAAGCTGCCTGCTATGCGATCGTAACTTGACCAGCTACTGGCGTGGTAACTGGGAGGATATTAAAAATGTGTCCTATGCATATATATGCATTATTATCCTGTCCATTAAAAAAAATCCGTCCTGTGTGGAAGTTCTCATTAAAGTGAAGTGACAAGACATAAATCTCAGACTGTGTTGTGGGTTGGCTGACGGCTGTCAAGCAATCACATCCTCAGAGCTCCTGACCTCACCATTATATCAGTCTGCCAAGAGATTCATAATATGATGACAATTATATCAATCCACCAAGAGATTCATAATATGATAGCACTGGGGTGAAGGCAGCCGGCGGGAGGGGTGTATCCTTGGGGGCTGTTTATGTCCTTTCCAGCATTCTTTTTTCTCTATTTCCTGTCCCTTGGGGTACGCACTGCCCCCTCCCTGCCATGACAGGGGGGCGGTGACTTTTCAGCTTTCCTCTTTCCAGCTGCTTCTGTCTAGTATCTGCTTGCGGTGACACACAAGTCACAAGCAGGGTGGTGGGAATGTGGAGGTTTGTAGGCAGAGAGGAAGGGGTTTGAACACAGCGGCTCAGTAGGATAGGCTTTCACAGGGAGGGGGTGCTGGGTGCCAGCATTGTGAAGGCCTGGTGTCACAGATCTTAACTCAGAACTGGGTGGAGTGGCTGATACCCCATTCTACAACTTAGGACCTGGGTGCCCTCGGTCAGGGAGTCTGTGTTTCCTCTTCATGCCTATAAAGAGTGTGCTGAGGGATATCTCTCCCAGGACCCTGAGGGTACTGCATGCAGGGACCTTCAAATGACATCTGTCAGCCATCCCTACTGTCCACGCATGCTAAGTGGTAGTTGCTCTTGTGGCCTGAATCGGGAATTAACAGAAAGAGTTGGAGCAGGAAGGGGCGGATTGTGACCTTGGCTGCTCTCTGATTTCAGGGTGTGATAAACCGGCTGTGCACGTGAAAACACGAGTGAGTGTGGGGCTTTAGAAATGTCGGAGTCACTTGTTCTATAAATTATAATGGATTTATAAGTACAGGGAGAAAGGCTGGAGGTAGACAAGCTCAGAGTTATTATAACTATGAATGAATGAGAAGCCCTTTGGAAATGGGCTGAAATTCACGCCACTCGTCGGCACTGAGTGCTTTTACATTTGCTGCTTCCTCTGATTTGATTCGCCAGCCACTTACATGTATTGAGTGTCCCACTTAGTCCTGGGCTATCCCTGTCAGGCACCGTGCTGGGCTACGATGTCCACCTAGAAACGTGACGAGGACCTGGTTTGGAAATCAGAGGATTTGCAGTGATGAAGTCAAGAGGAGCCCTTCCAGGGACAGGGTGGCTCCTAAACCAGCGATCCCAGGATGAGTCTGCAGAGCCGGGAACTCGTGGACATTCAAACATACGTGATAAACACAGGATGAAAGGAGACATGGAGGGACAGGGGTGTGACTGTTGACACCGGGGCAGCTGTCAGGGGACCTGGAGCCTGGCTTTCCCCCAGTCTGCAGAGGGAGGACACGGGCTCACACGTGGTTCTCAGACTTCTGACCTCCTTCCCAGAGGAGGTAAATCTTGCTTTCTGTTACCAGTTTCCTGGCCGGTTGTTACAGGCATGTACTTCAGGCACACAACTTCAGCATTATAAGCAAGGATTCTACACGCACAGAAGACTAACAGCCTGCTGGAGAGCACAGGACGGGGCAGCAGAGCCTGGATCTAGGCCCATACCTCCACCCTGTGCCACCCCAGCTTTTATGCCAAACTAATTCTTCTTTTTTTTTTCTGTTAAGTGCATTACACAACTTAGTTCAATTTTATTAAAAAAAAAAAACTTCAAAATACAGAATGATCCTGGTTAGGAAGAAAAGCCATTTTTTTGTAGTTCACTTGATTGCAAACAGCCAGGCCCACACTGCTAAAGATGAGAGCTTCCTGGACAGGTTAAGGCCTGTCCATGGCTGCAGTAGGTGGCATGCCCTGCCTCTTTCCGTGCCAACCCCCAGAGCCTGCCAATGCCCACAAATTTGGCTACTGGACTTCAGATAGAGACTGATCTCTGATCTACTTTGATCTAGTCATATGGGCCCTTTACACAGGAGGAAGGCAGAGGTTTTGAAGAAAGACAAAGGATCCCTGCTGGCTGAAGACAGCAAGGCCTGGGGGCAGGGATGTGGGCAGCCTCAAAGGAGCCCACAAGAAAGTTATTCCTTTTCAGCATCTTCATGAGGGACGCGCCCTTCCAGCCCTCAGCCACAGACCTGAGATCCTGAGCGGTGAAGTTAATCCCGCCATGTCTAGCCATGGGCTGTAAAGTTGATAGTCAACCTGATTCTAAGGGTGATCCCAGCCTCTCTGATATTTCTATAAGTCTGATTAGTTTTCATCTTCTATGTTCAAACCTATGGCCCTGCACAGGCTAGGCAATGCTGCACAGCTGAGCTCCACCCCAGCCTGCGCTCGCAATCCTACACGCTGCCCTCTCCCCCCTCTTTTGCTCCAGCTTTATGCTTGCGGAGATCCGGGTCTTTCGTGAGGGACAGTACAGTCCACTAGAAGCCATTGCGACCCCTGTCCTGTGTACTTATTCCCCAGGGAGGAGGCCTCAACTGCCTCAGCACCCTGGTCTCATGGGCATCTCTGAACACTCTCTGGCCCCACTTCAGACAATGAAATCAGCCTCTTTATGAGTGAGGCATAGACACAAGAGTTGAGGTCATAAGCTACCCTGAGCATCCTGTAGTAGAGCCAGTACTGGAACGACCAGTTCACACCATCCAGCTAACACCAGACAACACAGAGATAGGCGGCCACAGGGTCTCATTCGACCAATTCTTCTGTGGTTGCTCATTTTGCCCTCTCAAATGAACTATTTATGACTGACATACAGACGGGGAGATCCATCTTCCTGTCTCTTCCATCTGAACCTACCTAATAATTTCTACCATCTTTGCAGAAAAGCCCTTAAAGAACTCTTGGCAGCTTCTATTTGGAATCCAACCCCTTCAGGTCTTTGCTATAAAAATTCATGAGGACCGCTAACTTCGGTCCACCTGACTGCAACGGCCGGTTCCAGGACGTCCCCATGCCTGGAATGCCACCAGCCAGCACAGCTGAGGAAACGCTCCTCCTTGGGGCTTTCTCGTCACTCGGTTCCCACTAAAAACTCCGGCTCCACTTCCCCCTTAGTCCTGGCTACACCTGGTCACTCTGATTCACTTCCATGAATCATTAATTCTAGACTGCCTTAGTTCTCAGTCTGTGAACTCCTTGCAGTTGGAATAAATACGTGCACGTCCAGACAGTCACAGCTCTTCTTTGCTGCACTCCCAGGCCTACACGCTCCTCTCTCACTGGTCCTCCACTCCACCCTTATGCTTTGCTGAGATTTAGGTCTTTAGTGGGGCATAATACGTCCACGAAAAGCCAATGAAGCTTTGAGGATGGAGGAGACTCGGGTCCAAGGGATGCAACTGTCAGCCGTGGCTAGAGCAGCTCCCATGCAACCCAATTTTCTTCCCTCCCATTGAGCCCTGGACTTGACTTCTAACCCCCAGAAATGTGAGATAAGATGACATTTCCGATAAGATACTCTTCCCACTAATGAACGTGTGGCAATGTGTTCTCATAGCAAGAGAAAACTAATACTCACCCTATAGGCAGTCACTTAGCATTTCCCACCCCCTCCCTGCCTCAAACGTATATTAAAACCTGACTGCTTCTCACCACATTCTTGGTCCACTTTGGTCCAAGCCACCACCACCCCCTGCCTCGCTTACCTCAGAGCCATCTCACTTGCTTCCCCGACTCTAGCATCTGAGCCCAATCAGGATGCAGCTGTGTCTGACCTGTTACATTCTAAATGGTTTGAGATGAAAGCCCTCTGCTGGTGTTAGGCATCCTTGTATACAATGGACACTCTCCCTTTACCCACACCTTGCAGACTCCGTGCGGTTCTCTCCTCACGCATCCTCTGTTTGTTCTGCCTGTGCCGCACTGCTGGTTGCGTTGTTCCATCAACATCCTGGGACATCCTTTACCTTAGGACACCATCAAGGATGACTTCCCCCTGGTTCTGCATAGTGGTCTCCAGCCCATCCCTCCAGGAAGCTTTCCTAAGCATGTGTCATCACTGATCACACTCTATGTTCCCGTGACTTTATTCACGGCCGCTAGCAGCAGTCAGTGGGGCCTCGGGGAGAAGGAAGCCTTGTCTGCTCCACTCACGGCTCTCCTCAAGAGAACCGTCTTAGAATAAACGGGATGAGTGCATGCACTTTTCCTGTGAAATGACTCTTGGGGTTGTTCTTTTGTTCTGAGCCCCACTGTGATAACCCCAGCCATGTCCAGCCTTCTTAATGCTGAGACTACATCAACAGATTATTAGTTTACCTGCTTGCAGTTCGTACTGACCCTCCAACCCACTTAAAAGCTAAATATCCAGGACTGTTCTTTGCTGAAAATGACTTTCAGTGTGTAAAGGTCCCTTTTAGGAATGTGTAATAGCCTCCACTGCTTTCCAGTTCAGGAGAGTCCCTGGAAATCTTATACTTAAACGCACAGAGAATGCTAATGGAAAAGGGAAGAGAAACAAAGGGGACTTTCTAGAATATACTCTGACTGAAAAGCACTGCTTCTCCGGGACGCAGCTCACCCCAGCTGGCCATCTGATCGTGCTTCGGGGGGGGGGGGCTGCAGCCGCTCAGCCACTCTGCTAACAGCAGCTCCCCTTGCCTTCCTCACAGGTCAGAGTTTAAGCGACGGTTAAGGTCAAGTTTCTCGGGAACCACATTTTCCAAGCAGTTTTCCCCACGGGCTGCCAGCCTTCCAGCCCCACCGCCCTCCTGCTCACTCGCTGCGTGCTCATCCATGCTGGGTGTTTTCTTTTCTCTACCTAGGTTGGTGTTTTCAAGAGGAAATTCACCCCCCACTCCTGCCTTCTGGTCATTAACAACAGCATGGTTTTCACCTGTAGCAACTGCTTGAAAAAGAACGATGCAGGTTGTGTGGCACAAACGGTTGCACACAATGTGACTGTATGATGTTTTAGGGAAGAAATATGTAAAACGGCCGTGCTTCAGTCTCTGATTTATTATTTCATTTTCTTCGTTTCTCTCATGACCACAGACATCATTTTGTAATACCTATGCATGTTTCATCTAAGGGGCGTTATAACTTGCCACACTTATTTCATGTCTCGTTACTTTCCCACCAATAGAGGGCTAAGGGATAAAGATCTTAGTGTGTGCTCATTCTCCTGTGGCAACAGCTGAAGATGAAGAAGGCAGGTGGTCTCAGACTTCTCCTCCACACTCCTGGGGCAGAGACTAGCAGATACACAGTCCCTCATGTCAGAGTGGGTATGAACTCCCAGGGTAGGATGTTGGTTAGGGTTAGGGTTAGGGTTAGGTTAGCGGTGGGGGTCACAAGCACTTGCCCTTTCAGGTGTAAATAGGGGTAAAGAGTTTCTCAGGCTACACCAGACCACACATCTACTGCTGCCGATAAAGCATAAAAGCACACATTTAAATGAGATGTAGGCAGTTCTCAGCAAGGAGCTGTTTAACTGGCATGCCCACACAGGAGGGCGGAGAGTCTTATTACAGCCAGGGCTGCATGGAGCATGCTGACGGTTCTCTCGTGTACAGATTCACAATCCCTAGCTGAGAGCCTTGGAAGCGCACATGTTCCTAAACTCATGAGATTTCCAGATTGAACGCGTTAAAAAAATAACGTCAGAGCAGGAAAAATACCTTCTACAGTAAGCTACGAAGAAAACCTGGTTTTTCTGAGCCCTTGTGACTTCAAATAGCGGCTACTACATTAAGAAGGACAGCCATTTTAGATCCGCCCAACTGCTGGATTCAGAGAGCCTACTCAATTCCGGCTTCTCTAAGAAGTGTGCATCTAACACTGTTACAGTCGCAGTAAGGTCACCATGGCAACATGCCATAACAATTTGGCATAAACAACTTAAAACAAGTTAAGATATAGGACAGCTTATTTCAAGCCATGATTGGACCTAGGCTTTTGGGCAGAATACCCTGGCTGTCTGAATAGGCTAAAGGAACATTTTTTGTTTGTTTGCTTTTGTTTTTCTCCTCAGGGTGGACAGAAGACAACTTAGAAGTGATTGGGGCCCACGTGGAACATTCAGTGGCAGCACAAAGAACTGGGGACCAATCAATCATTCCACAAATGAGCCTATGGGGGAACATTCCAGGTCCAACCCATAACGTCCCATCCCCTGCCCATGGAGCGCAAGGCTGACACAGAATGAAATCATAGTTAGTTTATCCCCAAGAATCCTCAAAGTTTTCTCCAGTTCCAAACTCTTTCAAAACGCTCACGTCCAAAGTCTCCTTTGAGAATCAGGACAGACGCTTAGCGGTCAGCCGGGGCAAAAGCGAAAACAAGCCACCCGGGCCTAGACTTGGTGGTAGAGGGTAGTGCTCCCCTTGAAGGTAGGAGCAGAGCATCTAGGGGGGTTGGGAACTCCAAGGGCCGGAACTCAGAAAGCTAGGTATTTCCCACAGCTTGAGCCCAGCATCTAGGGGGGAGGGAACCCCAAGGGCCGAAACTCAGAAAGCTAAGTATTTCCCACAGCTTGAGCCCAGCATCTAGGACATACTGGGTTACGGGGTGAGCTCCTAAGGCCCCTTACAACTCTGTGTCTGTGGCCTTGAGCTGAATCCGTGACTTGGGCTGACTCTGCTACCTGCCCACAGCTTTCCTCAGAAGGTGCTCCACAGAGCTGGCTTCTCCAGCATCCTGGGATCTTCATTGTGGTTTAGACGTCACTCTGACAGTTCCACACATTTTTCTCTCTGGATCTACCCACAGGAACACCAGTCTTACCACATGGTGTTTGCTCCCTACCCCAGCTTCGGCTATCGCTAGAATTTTGGGTAGAAATCCTCGTGGCCAGGTATTTCTTGCATTTTTTCCATTTCTGTAAACCCCTACTTCCCCCCCCCACACACACACATGGACTACACAAGGTCTTACACAAGCGGAATATGGAGCTCAGTCTCCCTCTAGACCATGACTTCATTGGCCTCTGAGTGTTTGGGCAGCTGAGCATGCTGCAATGAATCCTGGGAAACAACTTCCTAGGTGGCCCTATAAGAAGGGAGCCTAGAGGAACTGGTATTTTAAGGGAGAGTCTCCAAAGACTCTCATCTCCTTGCAGTCCACAGCGATGCCCCCAGAGACTGTTTCCTAGTAGCCCTGTGAAGAGTAGTGGCTTCATTTTATTGGTGTTGCTCTCTTCTGAAACCAAGGCTTCCTCAGCTCCCTCTTTGTACAGGCTTTGCTGACCAAATTCCATTTTTGAATCTTTTGGTTGTGTTTTTCACTTCCAATTCTCACTGAAAAGCAGGTTAAGAGCAGAGAGAACCCATGCCATAGCCTGAAGACTAAATGCCTTTGACATTTCTTCTAATAGATAGATTAGTCATTTATCTTTAAACATAGCCTGCCACAAAGTCTCAGGACATGGACGAAATACAGACATGTTCTTCATGATAATTAACACATCTGGCCTCCACTGAAGTCTGAATAGTGTCTTTATATCCACCTGAAATCTAACCAGAATAAATTTTAATGCTGATATTTCTGTTGGCATTCGGGTCTTCTGTGTTCTCATGAGAATTGTCTATTAAACTCACCTTAATATTCTAGGGTTTCTTTGATCACCCAAAGACATAATTCCTGTGACTTACTCCTTCTAGCTAGGCCCCACCTCCTGAAGGTTTCACTCTCAGGAGGCCAAGCATCAAATATACTACTCTGGTGAGAGAAACGCCACATTCTGTCCTAAAACACTTCCAGAAACGGGGCATTGCTCTCTCATTAACACTTGGAAAAGTAGATTGCAGAAACCATAACAAAAAGCAGAAAAGAAACTCATACATAAAAATACGTGGGCTGTGATGAAATTAACCGCATGAAGACAAAAGGATTTCGATCAGGCAGGCTTAAGAAGTTTCCACATCATAACCCAGGATTTTAAAAAGGGTCAAGGCCTTCTTGAACAAAAGGGCCAAATCTGGCAGGACCACCACCCCGGCTTCAAGGCTGATGACTAATGGTGGCATGAAAATAGACAGGGAGATTAATGGGGAGGGACAGATGTCCCCCAAACAGACTCAGAACTCACTACCAGCTGGGAACATGCTGTCTGCACACAGGATGCAGGGAAACTGGACGCCAACATATTTCTGGAATACTAAAACTCCACTCCGTCCAGAAATGAAATCAGCCTTTCACAAAAACAAGCTTAAAATGAATCAAAGACTCATTGGGGTTCTGACCCACAGGTTGAGAACCATTCATTTAAGGGCACAAGTCTGTAGATAAAAGTATCCTGTTAAGAATTAGAGTATGTAACTTTAAAAGAAGTCACTTGTCTTTCAGGTAAGTAATTCTCTTTCAGGCAGTATATACATATTTCACCAAAATTTTACTTTTTCACATATCAGCTAAGAGACTGATGACTTCTCATGCCATGTTTTGGAAGGACCACTTTTCTTTTTAAGCCATTCTTATCTCTCTAGACAACAACACACAAAAATGGAGCACGAGAAGCCCCACGGAGAAGGCGTACCCTCTTTGTCATGGTGGTGGATGATGGCGTCCTGAATCATGTCAGCAAGGCTGAAGCGGACCCTCTGGCCCTTCCCAGGCTTGGCTCTCTTCAGAAGCCCTTCGTGCTTCTGCTTCTGGAACACTTTCTCTCGCTCATAGTAGGCTTTGATTTGCTCACAGCGCATGCGCTTCACCAGACGCTGACGCTGGCCCAGGGGAAGGGACTCCAGCAAGCACTGGTCAATTTCCATCTCATGGGATCGAAAAACGTTACATAGCTGGTAGCAACCTGAAAAAAGAAGAGAGAAAAGTCATTAGATATGTCCTTACTTCCTGGCAGCAGCATTACCCACATTCAGACGCAATAATGCCCATAGCTATGAGAGA
Organism: Ondatra zibethicus; assembly: GCA_004026605.1. NCBI lineage: Eukaryota > Metazoa > Chordata > Mammalia > Rodentia > Cricetidae > Ondatra > Ondatra zibethicus. Next base: position 116,622 of record PVIU01003914.1, on the reverse strand, counting down.
GCCTATATTGCCTATTACCATGCTATAATGTGCCCTGCATTCCTGATTCTACAACATCTGCTGCGTTCCTGATTCTGCAATGCCTAATGCATTCCAGATTCCACAAAGGCCACTGCATTCCTGATTCAGCAACATCCACTGTATTCCCTGATTTTGCAACGTTCACTGCATTCTTGATTCTACAATGTCTGCTGCATTCTTGATTCTGCAATGCCTAATGCATTCTTGATTGTAAATATCCACTACCCTCCTGATTCTGCAGTGCCTAATGCATTCCTGATTCTGCAGTGGCCACTGCATTCCTGATTCTGCAATGTCCCCTGCAGAGCAAGAATAACCCACCCCTTCTGCTCTGTGCTTGATGCACAAATGTAGCATGACCCATTTTTCAAAACAGGAGAAACAGTGCATCAACACTCAATTTCATAGCAATAAAACAAATTACAGAATTAGATACAAATATGAACTTTTCCTTATATAGTTATGAACTCAGCCCATCCTTCACCATGTCTGTAAATCTATACAAAGGGCCCAAATGTTTAGCCTTTACACTCAATTATGACTGAATACTAGGAACCAAACTTGAATTTGGGGACAAAATTTGACATGTAGTTACTATTTCTGTGTCTCCTTCCCTGGAGAGTCTTCACACTCACAAACACCAGGAACACTGATATGACCGTGTCCCTGTAACTCTTTCTGAACATCCTAATAAAGATTGGTCTTCCACTCTGTGTCATTTCAGCTGACAGTGGAACGCGACATATAACATATGCTGTCAGTTGTCCATGGTGTCCGTCATTATCCCCACTAACTTCTGGATGGCCCCTGTTTTCCTGTGACAGGTAGCATTCATTTCTAACAGACCTAACTATGGTTAAGTAAAAGTACAGAGTTGGCATATAAATGTATTTTTATGATATCAAAATGATGGATAAAACTGCGGCTATCATTATCATCATCCTGTTAATATAGTGACTAACAAATTGAATTCTTCATTCTGCAATTTAGAGAAGTCACTATTTTTTTTTCCATTGTGCCCTACAAAACCGCCCAAAGTACAGGGGACAATACTGCATAAACACATTTACCACATGGCTGAAATTCATGATTGAAAGAAAATTATCACATTATGAACTATCAAATCATTTCAGTTAAGCGTCTAACTATTCTTGTTTTTAAATTCTTTTTTTTCTCTCATTTATTGACTTTGAGGACCGGGCTGGATGGAAACTCTGCCAACAGATGTGTGTACAAACAATGGTCTGGAGCTGGAGAGATGTGTGTACAAACAATGGTCTGGGGCTGACAGATGTGTGTGTACAAACAATGGTCTGGGGCCGGAGCGATGTGCATACAAACAATGGTCTGGAGATGACAGATGTGTGTGTACAAACAATGGTCTGGAGCCAACAGATGTATGTACAAACAATGGTCTGGAGCCAGAGCAATATGTGTACAAACAATGGTCTGGAGCTGAAGAAATGTGTGGACAAACAATGGTCTGGGGCCGACAGATGTATGTACAAACAATGGTCTGGAGCCGGAGCAATGTGTGTACAAACAATGGTCTGGAGCCGGAGCAATGTGTGTACAAACAATGGTCTGGAGCTGAAGAGATGGCTCAGAGGTTAAGAGTACCGGTTGCTCTTCCAGAGGTCCTGAGTTCAATTCCCCCAACAAATGGGGGTGGTTGTGTGTTGCCATAGCATATATGTAGAGGCCAGAGGGCCATTTGATGGAGTTCATTCTATCCTTCCGTCATGTGGGTTCTGGGATCCAACTTGCATTATCAGGCTTGATGCCTTGGTGACTCAAGCCAGATGACCTGAAACCTTTTTTTCTTTTTTTAACCTAAGGTTTTAAGACAGGGTTTAGTCTAAACCGGCCAGGAGCTGTGCTATGTACCCCAAGCTGGCCTCGTGCTTATGATCCTATTGCCTCAGCTTCTAGAGTATTAGAGTTACAGGTCTGTTACAGTTACAGTGTGACCATGCACAAATAGATGCTCTTTTCTTCATGGACTTGTGCCCGAAGTCTCAAACAAGTTAAAAGTGTTCTATACAAGCACAAAATGTGGCTGGCTTTATGCTCCCCGAAGGAAATAAACTCCCATGCAGAGTCTCTATGTCTCAAAGGCTCTGCCCAGTTGCTTTGAAAGGATAAGCAGTGGAGATGCTGCGTCTGCCACCCTGTTTGTTTCCACTGTTACTTTCCACCCTGTTTCCACTGTTACTTTCCACCCTGTTTCCACTGTTACTTTGTAGACCACTGTTCTCACAAACACCTGATTCGCCTCCATGCCTATCCCTGTTTCACAAGTAAAGAGCACAGAGCTGAGAGAAGTTGTGGCTTCTCTAGGACCCCAGAGACATCTGTCACGTCTGGAGACATTATAGTCCAGAGAGCTTCACACAGTTGTTTTCAACTGCCTACTTTGAACATAGGGAAGCGGGTAATTAAAGGGATGGGAGTGCCAACTAGCCACCCTTCCCGGTGACCTCAACGGGAACAGGCGATGGTGGCTCTCGGAGCATGACAAACTGCCATACCGAAAGATGGTTCAGCGAGAGCACAGACCAGCTGCGGAGGGTCTGAGCGCGCTCATCAATACTAAGCAGCAAGTGTTTTCAACTTTCCAATCAGAAAACCGCACCAGGTTTGGTTTATTGACTTTGAGCTCCTGACATTTTGACTTCGGTGGCTGTCCTGGCTTGTCGTTAGATACCCAGGGGGACTGTCAGGCCACAAGAAAACCTACAGCAGGAAGCAGGATCCTGGGAGGCCATGCATTGATGAGTGTGGTGTTGACAGAGAGGATAATCTAAGAAACACAGTGGTCTTCTGGTTCTTAGCTCTGAGGAAGGGTCTCTTGGTGAAACTGCCAATTAACTTCTAAGGCCTCCGCAGCGGCAACCATGGTACATCAAGCAATCTTTCACAGGCTTCCAAGGGAGCAGCAAAGGTGATTAATCATCAATTTCCTATGTCTTCAAATTCACACATACTCACTTCTGGTATATTCTCTTTTTGCTAGTTTCTTTAAGTTAGCACACAAAGTAATGTGTTTCCTTGTGACATTTTCATGCATATGTCTCAGTATACCTTGTTCTAATTTAGGATTTTAACATATTCTATTGTAAAATAGTACCACGTGCTTTGACTTTTAATAGTCTATGAGTTGATTTTAGTCTCAAAGGGTTTGAGGTGCTGTGATGCTTGCTGTAGTTCCTAGAGAATCAACCTGTGTGTGAGAGTCTGCTAACCTGTTTGCTAATACATTAAAAATAACAGTTAGGAGAAACCAAAGTTTTATGCAGCCACTGGATATCTGTAAAGTCTATAAGCAGGACACTAAGCATGGCCTCAGAGGAAGTTGCACATGGCTGTCACGCAAGGGCAGACAAGACATGGCTTGTGCCCCATCCCTGACACCTCTCTACATGTCTGACTGCCTCCTGACAAAGTCCCCCAAGGTGATGTGGTATTTCCCTCTGTATGCTGTGAAGACCATTGGTTAATAAAGAACCTGTCTTAGGCCTGTGATAGGGTAGAGTAGAGCTATGTGGGGGGAGGGGGGACTAAATGAATGCTGGAAGAAAGGAGGTGGAGTCAGGGGAGAAGCCATGGAGCTGCTGCCAGAGACAGACACGCTAGAACCTTGCCAGTAGGCCACGAGCCTTGTGCTAAAATATAAAATAAGGGAGATGGGTTAAATTAAGATGTAAGAAGTTAGAGCTAATAGGCCAAGCAGTGATTTAATTAATACAGTTTCTGTGTGGTTATTTCAGGAGTCTGGGCAGCCAGGAAACAAACAAGCAGCCTCCTACAACACCAAGGCTCATCTGGGCAGTGGCAGGGTCAGGAATAACAGGGACTGACCTCTTTATTGGCTCTCGGCTCTGTGTGGAACCTCAAATGGACTGACTGGTGTCTACCATCCCTGGAGACAGTATACAGATGGCTGTGTATAATAAGAAGGTCTGCAGAAAGAAAGAGTGTGTGCTCATTGCTGTGGAAGGGATGGACGAGATCTATACAAAACCAGCTTTTTTTCTCGAAAGCAAGGACATGCCATTTCCTGAGTCGCAGGCCTGGCCTGCACGGCTCTCACATCCTATGTTGCTGTTACCCACTTCGTTCAGATCAATGCCTCTAAGCATGTGATCATAGAGGCCACCTGCCACCAACAGCCACACTTAGAGCCCTTTGTCATTGCCTAGAAGGGAGCCTCTTACAAATGAGTGCTTACTTTGATCTGACTGAGCAAGAATGTCAATGTCCATGGTGGTTGGCCGCTGGTGATTGGGGAACTCTCATTGTCTCAACAACTAGCGTCAGTCAAGGTGTTTTGGGGTTTTATTTAGTTTTCCATAATGCTGAAATGTGTGGCGAGGACACTCCCAGTTCTGAATGCAAACCTTCACCATCCCTAGCCACAGAGTGCTGTGCTAGAGACGTGGAAGTAGGATCTTCGATTTGTACTGTTTATTTATTTTTTAATTACAGCATAGATTTCCAAATATGGTCAACTTCATACACCACTGTGACATCAAAGAAAAAAACATCATGGGAAAAATAGCTTTTTTATTACCAAAAATTGACCAAAATTTGGAAAACACTCCAGTCATAGGGTAAATCACTTGGTGGTTCTATTGAGTTGCTGTAGTACACAGGGACATTTTAGGTGACATTTTGTGGTTCATCAAGACCCTTCTGGACAGCTTCACAGGTCAAGGTCTTGTCACATTGTAAACAAAGGCAAGCTGTGTGCCTGGGAACACCTTAGGCTGACCCACACCCTGGTGTCAGGTCGGCACAGAAGACTAGCTAGCCTGTGTCCTGTGACTGAGTTTTGGAACTAGATTTTGGAGCATGTTTTTTTCTTTCATGAATGGGCTTCACATGGCTGGGAAAGAATGAGATCTGACAACAGGCTCAGTGTATTCTTGGCACAATTGGGAATACAGAGTCCCCCCCCCCACTTTTCCAAACAAAAAGGGAATCTTGAAAATGAAATAAACACTACTGAAATTTTCCATGGGGAATGAAAAAATATGCTTTATAATTTGTAAGCAAAACAAGTGGATTTATGTAAACTTAGAAGGGTGAATTGCATTTCAGGACACTAGCTTGTGTCTAGTTTAGGGAAGGCCTCTGCCCAGGACAGCAACTGATGTGATGGCTCTGTCCAGATCGCACTGTTTGCTGGGTTCACACCTCTTTCCTATGGCCTGCATGGTCCAGAGAATGAAGGGCCCTCCTAGATGTTATAAGCCACAGTCACAGAAAGTCACACAGACTATCAGGCTGAGTCAGTGAGAAATGCCTACAACATGCTTTAGAGCAAGGGTTGGTATGACCTTTGCCTGCTTTCAAACAGTTTTCTCTTTCCTGTTCTCTTCTGCCCCGGTTCCCATACGTGTTTTCTCTGATAAGCAACCCATAATACATAGTACTTCAGAATGTTCCTCTCAGAATTTTGCAAGATAGACACACATACAAATGCATGTACATGCATACATGTATGTGCGTGCAGGCACACCCCCCAACAATTATCTGTTAATGACCATAACTTAAATTAAGGAACTAATTTTTTTCAAAGATTCATTTTTCAAACAGGGCCTCTCTCCATAGTCAAGGCTGACCTGGAGTTTGTAGCCTAGGCTAGCCTTAGATTCCTGGGATTCTTCCTAAATATCCTTAGTACTAGGATCACAGGCATAAGACATATTTACTGCTATAGGTTTTATATATGTGATATATTTATATATAATACATGTTCAATCTGTACAGATGCAAATTTTATGCAGATTGAACATACTAATACATATGGATCATTAGAATGGTATTTAAAAAATAATAAGTAAAACAAAGACATAATGGACATGCATGCTAAAGAATTAACATGGATCTTTATTTGGGTCAAAGGTAAGTTAACTTAAATGTGGATCAAAGGTCTTGAGGAGGGTCCTTGCGGGTGTCATCCAGGAAAGTGAGCCGAGTGAAGAGAAAAGAATGAAAGAATCAACCTGGATCGGACTTCGGGAAGTCAGCATATTTAAAACACAGTACAATTTGAGAAAAGCTTTCCTGGCAACAACTGGTCCAATTCCAGGTACACAATACAGCGTAAGGTGTGACGACGTGGAGACTCTTTTACACAGTACATGTGACCGTGAGGGTGGCCTGGAATCTAGTGTGATCTCTGACCAACAGTATAGAGGTCCGCGGGTCATAGAGTACTTGTGACATCTACCCTAAGGATGGGTAATGGTCTAGGGAGGCAGGAGTCTGGAATTATCATTCTGGAGAATTGGTCCATAGCAAGAGGTGAGTGAGGCCTGCCTCTTCAGATGGCAAAGCTGTCACCACATTCTTAGTAAGTGAGGTCTGCTTCCACTGATAGCAAAACTGTCACCACGTTCTTAACAAAATCCACCCTCAGCTTTCTTGATGGAGTGAAGGTATTTGAATTTTATCTCCACCATTGAGGATGACCCAGGAAAATATGTGATTTAAGAGAAGTCTACTCGGAGGAGCTCAGCCGTTAGATTCTCCTTCCACAGATCGGTCAGCCTCCTGGAAAGCAGAAGGGAGCTCCTGTTCAACAGCGCTGCGGACTTGTGAGATGAAATATTCTGAGACTCAAGCAGGGTGAGCATTCTGACCCTCCCCAGCCATGCACACATGGTGGTGATTTCATCATTTTAAAATGTTGGAAAAAATTAGGAAGCTGTAGCCCAGGGCTTTAAAGTAAATGTATGGCTAACTTCATAAGAATGTAACAACAATCTTAGTGTTGACCACACTTCATAAAAAGGGATATGCAAATTCTGAAGATCAAAAAGATGGCTGTCAAGGCAAGAATGAGCACGCTTACACACAGGTATTGAGTACACACACGTGCACTCACACGAAAACACACTCACATACACCCACTCACACGCCCACACACACTCACATGCACAAGGCTCTCGCGCGTACACACACACACTCACTTTGGTATCTGCATCAGTAATTCCTCCCTGGATACTTACTCTTAGCATCCATTGTTACAAAATCAGAGCCTTTTTGTGTCTTTTTTTTTTTCTGCATAGAAAATGGCAATGAAACAAAGGAACAATGAGGATTTCCAAAGACAAGAGCATAAATCACATCTACTTCCTCCCCCAGCTGTGAGTCTGCAATGAAGACCGGAAATCTTTAGAGACTGTGAGATTTCAGCATCTTTGTAATCAAGTTACAGGGATATGCCCTTCCTTACAGAACAAAAAAATAGAAATTGCATTTCAGCAAGATGTGCACATTGCAATCTGAGGGGGTCTGAGGAGGTCTGAGGAGGTCTGGAGATCGAGGCCCTCAGCCTTTCTCCTAATCCTTTTCTGGAAGTTGGAGACACGAAATATTTAAATAAACTTTAAGGGTTTGAATTAAGCTGAAGAAAATCAATGGCATTTTACAACTCACTGTTTTTCAAATGTCTTTCAACTTCAAATTTCTTTCAGCTTATAAATTTATGCACCTAGCAGATATTTCTTGGGCTCCCATCCAATTATTTCCACCTAGTCTAGTAAAGGAATCTGATAAAGGCTTTCTCGTTTTAAACAGAAATGAAAACGAAACAAATATGCATGAATTTACCATGCAGTCTATATTTCTGGACCTGTTTGCTCTGAGAATATTTCTTTAATTACTTGGTCTTGACATACAGCCCGATGGTACGCACTGAAGATATTTCACACTCTGGCCTTTGTTTCTGGGTGGCAAAAACCTGAATATTATTTCCCAGATGTCTGTTCCTAGTTCATCTTTCAAGTGAACCAACCTTGCTGGGGTTGTCCTGTGCACTTGGTCCTGTGCTCAGATGTCCCCACAGTGACTCCCCAGGCCAAAGCTCTGTGCAAAGATTTGTCTGCCACAGAGAATGCTGGTCAGTCAGAGCAGTCAGGGTCAACCCTGCTCCACCCAAACCAATGATCTGCAGCCCCACAGGTGGACGTCAACCATGTCACTTCAGACCCATACTCAACTGCCTGCTGGTTGGGACAGTCCCTCGGAAGTGTCTCCTCTCTACTCCTACAAGTCAATGGCAAGATGCAAATGAAGAGCCAACAGAGGCTCTCTCTGAAAGGCCTCCTCTGGAGAAGTCCAGCCCTGGAAGGTCAGAGCCTCCTCCTGACAGTTGCTCAGGGAAGGTCATACCATGGCTCTTGAGGCTCCTGATACGGTAAATCAAAAGAGCGGGCAACTGGCTTTCAAGATTGCAGAGTAGATGGGTCTTTGTAGTTGAGGCAGTATCCAAGAGACATGAACTCCTGGCTTCTTGATGTTGTAGCTCCTGACAATTTTCTTTGGATTCTTATGCAATGAAAAAAAAATTAGACCCTCTGTCTCCAATATGCTTGTTTGAGCCCCAAATACCAAATAACTCTGAACTCTGTCTGAATCTACTTGAATATAATGTTTCCTTCATCAGCATCTTCAACTCCAGTTCAGACTCAGCTCCTGACAAGGTATTTGCTAAGCGAACTTCTCAGTGCCCAGGCTGTCCTAGCACAGGGTCTCAGCGTCAGCATTCCCTGAGCTTTCAGAACAAGACATTTCGTCTGAGTCCTGAAGCAACATCCTGTGTGAACAAAGGCATGTTTCAGATGCTACACCAAAGACCATAGGCCTCTACTTCCTCTTCAAGGTCCTTCATTATAACTCAAAACTACATGTTCAAATGTATCAATCTCACAGTTATAAGTAAGAAAGTGTGACTATTTTATCATGTTTCTGAATCTTAAAAATAAACATTTAAATACTATTTTGATATAAAATGTTTCTTTCCCTAAAGTGGACTAGTCCTCTAGGGCATTGTCCTAGTTCAGACAGGACCCTGCTCTGGGGTCTGACTGAGAAAAATATCATTTGGAAGACTTATTTTATGGGCACATCTTGCCTTAAGATCACCCCACTTAGACAAAGACATTTGATACCAAAGTCCATGTCTTCTGAGATACAGGGAGAGGCAGATGGAGAAGGAGAAAGAACAATTCTAAAGTTACATTCTCAGACTGCCAGCACCTGCAGTACCTGCAGGTAAAATAACTCAGTTTTAGACTTTCCAGGAATCCAGGGTATTTTCCAGAGAGGAGAGCTAGTAATTCCTTTCTGTATTTAAGCCACTAGGTATGATTTTCTGATGATGGACAGAAGTGACTCACGTAGAGGATGATCTAGAGATGTTCCGGGGCACACCCTTCAACGACATCTGGTCACAGTCACAGTGTTAGTAGAAGATTTGTCTATTTTTATATTATTTGTTCTGCCTATATGCATGTGTGTATGTATGTGCAGCACATGTATGCAGTGTCCACAAAAGCCAGAAGAAGGAATCAGAACCCCTGAAGCTGGAGTTACAGACAGTTGTGAGCTGCCATGCGGTGCTGGGATACCAACCGAATCCTCTGAAAAAGCAGCCAATGCTCTCAACCACTGAGCCATCTCTCCAGCTCCCTCCCTCTCTCTTTTTAAAATTACATGTTTTTTTTAGTGTTTGTGGTATTTATATTTATTGTGTGGTGGTCAGAGGACAACCCGTGTCTCTCCTCCTATCATGTCAGCCCCAGGGATCAAACTCATATTGTGAGGTTTGGCAGCCTTCACCCAAGAGCCATCTCACTGGCTGCTCTCTTTTCCTGTTGCCATGGACACACATCTCACAGAATCACTAAAGATGAAATTATATAGAATATGACATATGCATTTTAGTCAGTTTTAAATGACACTTTCAGGTTTCTACTAGCTTCTTATTTCCTGTTCAATATGTATTTTCCATAAGACAGAATGCCAAATGCCCCCAATCAATCAACTGCTATTAAGCCAACTATTGACAGAATTGCCTTCTGTGCTCTTGGCTATAAACTAAGGCCTGGAAAGTCAAAGTCCCTGCTTACCAAGGTATAATCGCAGGATTGACACTCACAGGCGTATGAAAAGGGGAGTAGAAGAGAAGTCAGTGAACTGTGGTCACCACACTGCCACGTGCCAACATCACCCCCTCAGACCCCGGGAACTCGGGAGCCAGCTCCCAGAGCTAAGCCTGACCCTCTTTAGGCCTTTTGAACCCGTGCAACTCAATCCTTGCATTTAACATTTCTGTCTTCTGAATGTGTCTGAGAACTTGTGTGAAGCAAAGACCTCTGTAATTATGTTCTCATCATTAAAAGGATGCTATGTCTTTTCTTTTTCTTCTTGTATGTATGTATTATGTGTGTGCATACATACGTATGTTTGTATGTGTGGGTGTCAGTGTGGGCATGGATGTGTCAAGAAGGCCATATGGAAGTCAGAGGGCAACTTCAGGTGCCAGTCCCCACCTTCCACCTTGTTGAAGACCGGGTCTGCTATCATTTACCCTAAGTATGCCAGCCTAGCCATCCTATGAACGTCCAGGGGGTTTCCTCTACCTCTTATCTCTCTATAAGAGCACCAAGATTACAGACGCATACTACTTCATCTGGATTACAAGCACTTTACCCGCAGGACCATCTCCCAAGCCTTAAAGGAGCACATCAGTCCATATTCTTCTCTCCCCCGCCCCCATGCCCTGTTGGCCATGGAATCTGTAAAGGCACAGGCTACCCTGTTTCCAATCACAGTGGCAGCAACAGAGCACGTCTGGGTGCGGCCGTGCATCGTCGATACTTTTGTTCACTCACACACTAACTGACTCACTCGCCCAAATCTATTTTAAGAGGCCTCAATACGCAAAGTTCAGTATTCACATTGGTTTGTTTTAAGTTTAATCAAGTCTCTACTTTGCCATCCTTTTGCTTATCAACTAAGGAAAAGGGAGTGTCTGTGAAACGTACCCCAGTGAGACGAGATAAGTGAGACACCAGGAGGAAAAGAAACTGGAAACTGACTTGGGGTTAATCCCAAAGTCTCTTTAAGGGACAATAAAAGTTACCAAAAATGATTTTGGAGGGCTTTCTGTCTCCACCAGCACACTGGCTGCATGACTGCATTTGTAATCTCATTCCTACCAGCAGGGGAACCAGGCCATGTTTTTTAGGTAGAGTTTACACCAGTTTCTCGGGGACGATTATCTATGATACGTTCTGTGTGTAGCTGGTGAGGTAACTGTCACGTGACTAAGACCTGCTCCATATCCCCCAAGAATAGAGGAAGTGAGACAACATGTAACTGTCTGGATTCAGCTCACAAGTGTCATGCGTAGGCTTCCGTAGAGCCCCCTAAAGCTGAGATGAATAGGTGGTGGCTTTGGGAGTAAAGAATAACGGACTCGAAGTTTGAGGGACAACTCCTTCTCAAAACAACTGCACGCCCTTCAATAAAAAGTCACAGAAATGCGTTTTGCATCCTTGAATGAGGCACCACGGGGCATGTCTGTCATTAATTTTGCATTCGTTGCTAGCTCGTTCAATTTGCGACTTCCTCTCCTGCCACGCTCGCTGGAATGAAGAGTGGCCAATTGACTTCACAAACCACTCATTCATTTGTACCCATCTCTCCTGTCATTCCTCATTTCTAGATAATAAATAATTCAAGGCTCTTAATCTCCCTGATTTACAGGACACAAGCTTCTTGCCTTTAATTATTTTTCTCAAGCCAGCCCCTTACTCGCAGCAAAAGACATTTGAGGAAAAACTAAACGAATCAGGACAGCAGTTCATGGGAACCACTGACTCATGCAAGTGTATCACGGTGGCTTTTTTGTGTTTTTGTTATCTTCATATAAAGGACAGAGAACTTCTAGTTAGATGTCTTAGCTGTAACTATCCCTGGAGATGACTTATCCCTCAACCTTTCCAACATGACCCAAGGGAAGCATCCTGAATACACAATACAGTTAAAAGTTCCTTAGTTGGTGAATTCGTTAAATGTAACTCACAGTTGCATAAGGCATTCTTTCCTTCAGAAAGCAATGAGCAAATAATCTCTGGTTGGAACCTCCAGTATTCACCAATGGCTGTTCTCGCAGAATTATCCTGCTAGAAACTTGAGAAAACGGGTTCTACTCCAGCCTTGTCACAACAGTGAGTGCAAAGCTCTTTCCTTGATGTCAAGGACCTTTGAGCCCCATTTTTCTTGCAATTGTTGCTGGGGTGATGGCATTGCTGGGGAGGTGGTTAGGATCATCTTAATTTCACAATAAAATGGAAGATGCCATCAGAAAAATGAAGTACAGCACCAACTCAAAAACCTTCCGTGGTTTTTGTTTCACTACCCTGTAGATATGGCTCCAGATATACAATGGGAGACAGATGGATCTCTGAGCTCAGAGCCAAGGAAGAGATTCACAACACACTGCTGTGATCACTGTTGCTAGCGATCGCTCCTAAACTATACTCCCTATCTTAAAAATAGATGCTTTAAGCACTAAATTCTTTTCCAGTTCCCCCTGTGAGACCTCTTAGTAGTCAGTTCACGGGCAGTCAGGACATGAGCTCCATAGACTCACTCTGTCCCCTTGATGGCTGAAATCACTACATTTTAACTTGACCTCCCCTTTCTCTATTGGCTCTTCTGGATGTCTACGTCATGAATGAGGTCCTGGTGGAAAGTTCCCAAGCATGCTCCTCATGCATAATCCTGTCACCTCTTCACATGCTGCCTGGCACTGTGTCTTCTACGTTCCTGATTGAAGACCTCTCAAATCTTCTGTGGATAGTTCTTCCTGACTGCCCTCCCGGCGCCCCTGACCTGAACCAGCTCTCCTCTGGCTGTTGCTTCCCTCTCCTTCCTCATCTTAGTTGTCGACAGCATGCTAATGACTCCCACATCTCTGTCACAGACATCCCCCCCTTTGAGCTTTAGTTTAGTTCAAGGCTGTGTGTGTAACACTGTGCGCAATGACATCTAGGCAGCTCTCCTCGAACTCCATCAGCCTGTGCTGAGTCTGTGCCTTCACCACATTCCCACCTGATGCTTACAAACACAACCACACACGGATGCATGTTACAACTCCCTTCCCTTCAGCCTCCACAACATCCAAATCTGCCCCAACACCTCCTCTGATTGGTTCCAATTCCTTTTCAGATTCATCTACTCTTCTTCCTTCTCAAGTGTGTTAGTGATCCCAGGATCCATTCAGGCAGCTTCATGGGCTTTGCTGCTGTTCCCTTCTAGTTGGTTTTCAAGGATAATCTCTCTACATAGATCTTTGATAGTTCTGCTTCTTCCTGTTCTTGTTCTCCTTCTTCTTTTATTATATCATCATCATCATCACCATCATCATCACCACCACCACCACCATCATCATCATCATTTTCTACATTGTGCATGTGTGTATGTGTGTGTGTGTTTGTGTGTGTGGTGTGTGCATGTACCACTGAATACATGAAGAGATCAGAGAATAGCTTTTAGGAAGTCTGTCCTCTCCTCCTACTAAGAGTCCCAGGGATGGGCCTTCAGCTGCCAGGCTTACACAACAAGTGCACTTCCAGCGACCTCCTTTGGGCACTTTCCCTTTGTATTGTTGGGATAGTCTCAAAGGTCTTGCTGTGCCCAGGAAGAGTCCTCACTTGGTTGCACAGCACAGTTCTCAATCTTTCCTGGCTGAGACTTTATGGAAGGAGGGAGGCAAAGCCTCAACTGGGGCATTTCAAATTTTTGCATCTGACGTGTTGAAGGTTCTGCTGGCACCAAATGGCACAACTTTAGGCATTTTCTGGAATTCACCCACAGAAATCTGGGAGATGAATAACCTACCCCAAGAGAACAGGTAAAAAGAGCAAAAGAGCAAAACTTCTGCTTCTATCAGGATGCTAAATTCAATTAACCCAACTGTGAAACCGGTACTGGAGTAATGGCTCAGTGGTTAAGAGCACTGACTGCTCTTCCAAAGGTTCTGAGTTTAATTCCCAGCAACTAGATGGCTCACAACCATCTATAATGAGATCTGGCACCCTCTTGAGGAAGAGACCAGGTCAGTCGTCCTCATCAACTTAGACCAAGAAACCCAATATGGTTCAACAGAACTGCAAAATATGGGCTGCCCATGTATGCTTCGGCATTGCCAGCGCATAAATTTTGTTTTCAGATTTCAATTGCGAAACCAGTGCTTTCGTCAGACATGCTTTAGCTTCCTGAACTTGCCATCCTGATTGAAGCTATCACCAGGGCAGCTTCCCGCCTTTTACCTCTCACAGTCTTTCCTTCAATACCAGCTCTCCAGGACTAGCAGGCAGCTCTGACACAGGAATAAAGGCATTCCTCACACTCAGGAATGAGAGAACTGGAAACTCAGCCCATTGGCCCCGCCCTTTCTCGTGTGCTTGAGCCACGCCCCCCGTAGGCGGAGTTTGCCCTGCCTGCACAGCCCATGAAGGCACCTCTCATCATTCTTTGAATGCTCCAAGTGTTCACAGTGTTCACTTGACTTCTGTTCTCACCAGTTTCCCATTCAGGAGCTTCGCTGAAGATCAGCTCAACCTTGTATGCCTTCTCGCTGCCTCCCAGGAGGCTGACTCGTCTCCAGCTCTCTTCCCTCCTGGCAGAACTGGTGCCTCCCTGTGAACAGCACTTCCTCATAGGCATGCCATTTGCGCGTGTATTTTCAACATTCACTGAATCTACAGCCGTTTTCTGCAAAAGCCTACACGTGACTACATGTCATAACTCCTAGAGAGCGAATCCCTTGAGGAATGGAAATCCATATAAACACATAAACGGAGTGCATAGCCGGACAGCTTGTAAAGGGAGAGAATGCAGCACTGAGAAAACACCACCTGTGAGAGGAGAGACTGAGTAGGCACCCTGCGGGAGCAGAGGCGTCATGTTGCATTTTGGAGGAGGAGGACCAGGGTATTAGGCTACTCTGTAGGTAATTGAACATAAATAAAGAGAAGAAGGGTTCAATGCTTCAGTATAGCATGGTGTGGAGACTGGCGTGCAGTAACTCGGTGGCAAAAAATACGAAGGGATTTCTTAGAGAAGAACACTGGAGGTAAAGTGAGCTCCCTGTACAATCATCTTGAGTAGATAAAAAACACAGGAATAAAAAGTATTTTGTTATCTATCACTTTGGAAAAAATTAAAATGTTAAAACACAACTGTTAACTCCTGGAGGCGAGGATGTCTCCGCTAATGCTTAGAGCGTGCTCACTGCAGTCTGCAGGCTGTCCCTGAGAGCTCATGTTTCTGACTCCCGCATTCCATCCTGACACTTCCTTGGGAGTCCCAGTAGCGGGACATAAATAGAGTGAGCAAGTCAAAAGAGGAGAAGCAGGAAGAAGCACCAGGAACCAGGCAGGAAGGCAGAGGAAGAGACGATCCACATCTCCAACCCCTGGGGAGACAGAAGCTACAACTACAAGGTGCAGTCCTGGTGACGAGAGATCGGGGTTCTCAGGGGAAATCCAGGGCTCTCCCCAGTCTTAAACCTAGCGGTGATCTTGTCAAAATGGCTCCTGCTTGTAAGGCAGGCACTAGGGAATAACACATTCTCAACTCATCACAGTTCAGACTGGTGTAGCCAGGTGCCGTTTTGAGAGGGGGTCTAGTGTTTGGCACTGGGTTTTTCTGGGAATTCAAAATCAAGAGGCTAGCATGCCTGTGATCCTGGCGGGGGTCTGCATCGCACTGTCTGGGAAGGAGAAGGCATTGTGTGGTGGTAAGGATGAAGAGAGAGAGGCAGACCCCTGAGGTGATTGATGCAGGGGGATTCTCAGTGGGCAGTACACAGGTGGGGGCTACCTTCTGTGGTAGGAGATTACCTGTGAAATTGCTGCAGAGAATAGAGTCTTGAGATCATGGTCGGTGGTCATTCCACCGCTGGAGATGGCATCCCTATTATGCCTGGTTTGCTGTTGGGCCGGACAAAGCTTCGAGTCACATCTGGAGGGTCATATGAAATCGCTCAGGTGGCATAGTGTCCTCCCTCCCAAGGGATGGCCTTGGTGGTCTGGGCATGAAAACACTGAGAACTGTGGACAGAGGGACTGGCTCCCTGGGTTCTCCAGCTCTACAGCAGAATTCCGTTCTGTTTGCACCCCTAGCTCTCCAGTGCACTCAGAGGACATCCCATTGGCCAACAGAGGGTCTTCTGGAGTGAATGGGAACCTGCATGGCTCAGTTTGTGGAACCATTGAGACACACAGAAGCTCCTAATATACAGACATGGAATTCGCGACCACCCCAGACCTCAGGCTCAACGCAGGAATGTGTGCACTGGGAACAGAGAGAAGCTACCACAGACTCTACCTACGGCTTTGCATCCTGTCTCTAGACTTGGAAAATCCAAATAGAGTCAGGAAGAAGTACATGTCTCCAGTCTTTGTTCTTTATATTATTGTCATTTTTATACTTTATTTTTATCTTTTGTTTTTATTTACTATAGTTCTTGTCTATTTTGTCTGTACTCCTTTAATAAGTGATTTTCATCTCTTGCTTTTTCTCTGTTCTTACTTTATTTCATCATTTCTTCTTTTTCTTTTACTGAATTTACTTCCTTCCATTTTCCATTTTTCTACTGCCCCATTTTATTTTACCCTTCTATTTTAATTAATTTTCCATTTGTCAATTTGAGTTTTGCAGTCTCTTCTACACTGTTCTTACTGCTCTATATAGGACTAGTTGTGTGGCAATTGTTTTTGATTGCTTGTTACCATGTCACTGTAGTTGGTTTGATTTGATGTTGTTACTGTTGGATCAATTCACATTCACCCCTCTGAGTGGTTATAGGCGATAGACCCCCCAAAAGAAGGCAGCTCACTAGGAATACTGCCATACAAAGCTAGAAATAAATATTAATCTTAGAAAATGCTCACAACATAGAATACAATAGTGTGGTAGACCACAAAAGTGGCTCATCCAAGAGTTCATAACTATTCAATAGAGAAACCTAAAGACATTGACATGATTAAAATTTCCAGTAAGAATTTATAAGACCAATTCTTCTTATAAATGATGTCACAGGGGGTTCCAATCAGCCCATTAATAAAATAAATAAGTCACTCAAGACTTGGAAGGGAAACTTTATAACCTAGAGAGACATTCAGTGGATAGAGACCCTAACACGTGAAACACATGTAAATCCTACACATAAATCAACAGATCAAATGAAAACCCCAACGAAAGCTTTGTCAATAAAGCAGAACAAGTGAGAAAAAATATCTCAGGTATTGAAGACACAGTTAAGGTATTATTATGTTCAGACAGTAATAAAGGAAATGTAATAAGACAGTTATGATTCATGACTAAAAGACCAAATCTATAAACCTGTGATGCAGAAGAAGCCAAGATGTAGCACAAAGGCATAGAAACCTACTCAGTAGATTACTGCAGAAACCTCCTTATATCTGGGAAAGACGCAAATGTCTCTGCATAGGAGGATTTAGAACCCAACAGACAGGACCAAAAAAGAACCTTCTCTGTGTTATAGTATAATTAAAATGCTAAAATTAAATAACAAAGAAACAATAGTGGGTATTTCAAGAGAAAAGCACAAGATTTCCTTATGAAAGCAGACACCTCAGCAAAAACACTAAAGGATGGGAGACGGGGGTGATATGAAAGGGACCCCACTGGAACAGAAGCAGACACCTCAGCAAAAAACACTAAAGGATGGGAGATCAGGGGGTGATATTAAGGGAACCCCACCAGAACAGAAGCAGACACCTCAGCAAAAAAATAGTGAAGGATGGAAGACCAGGAGCTGATAGTCAGACCCTGAAATAAAACATCAGATAAACAAAATGACTAAATTCATCAAAATTATCCTTTGAATGGGAGAATAAATATGAAGAAGATTCATCATAATAAAAGCAAACTAAAGAAGTCTATGATAATGAGAAGAGAACTACAGAGAAGATGTAAAGACCCATGTAAAATGAAGACAGACATACGCAAGTGCAAACTTAGGAAGGCTCAACACCCACCCAAAGAACACACACACACACACACACACACACACACACACACACACACTAAAAGAGAGAGAGAAAGATACCTGAGAATCAGACATTTTTGGCTGACTAGTCTAGTGCATCTCTCAGACAGAGAAATTAGTACACACCTTCAAAAGTAAGCCTGTATTAGTCACTTTCATATTGCTATGATTAAACACCATGGCCAAGGAAACTTACAGAGAAGAAAGGCTTTATTTGGGGTTAGGGTTCCAGTGCGATAGAAGTCCATCACCACCAGGGCTGGGAGCAGTTAGGCGGGGTGGCTGGAGCAGCAATCTGAGAGCTCACACCCTAAAACTTCAAATGAGAAGCAAAGAGGGTGAACTGGGAATGGCTGGTGTGTGGTTTTTGAAGACTCAAAGCCCACCTCTAGGGACACATTGTCTCCAGAAAGGCAACCCAGACAGCATCATTAACTGGGACCAAATATCCAAATGACTGAGACTATGGGGGCACATCATTTAAACCGTCACAAAACCACATATGTAAACATATCTCATGCAAACCACTGCAAAACCTCAAATGTAAACCATCTCACCTCTCCAGTGAAAAGAAGTAGACTGGTTGAATGGATTAAAAAAGCAAGGTCCAACTATTTGCTGCTGCAAGAAACTCACGATCCTGATACAGACACAGAGACTGAAAGTGAAACAGTGGAACATGACTTTCTAACTAAATGGGGTCTGGGAGTGAGCAGGAGTAGTTACCCTCACATGGGACAAAGCACACATCACGCTAAAACTATTCAGCAGGGATAAAGATGATTCTTATATGTTAATGAAATGAACCATAGGTCATGAAGTTACAGAAGACAGACATGTGTGTCATTAACTTTGATAAACAATTTCATAAGACAAACACTACTTGTCATAATTGCCTGATGGGTCTAAATACAACAGTAATGGGCCACTTCAATACCCCACGTTCATCAGTACATGGGTCATCCAGGTTAAAAAGAATGTAACGGGAAGGCTGTGATAGCTTTAACACAATTGGGCTCCCAGAGCTCATAGGGAGTGGCAGTATTAGGAGGTGTTGGAGTGGGTATGGTCTTGCTAGAGGAAGTGTGTCACTGTAGGGGTGGGCTTTGAGTTTTCCTAGGCTCAGGATACCACCCACTATGTCAGTCAACTTCCTGTTGCCTGTAAGTCAAGATGTAAGTAAGATGTAGCCAGCACCACATCTGCCTGCACACTACCATGCTCCCTGTCATGATGATAATGGACTGAAATCCTGAACTGTAATCCAGCCCTAATTAAATGTCTTCCTTATAAGAGTTGCTGTGGTCATCATGTCTTTTCATAGCCATAGAAACCCTACCTAAGACAGATGCCTCAGAGTTCATTCCTCCAATCATACATCAGATGGTTTGAACGCACACCTACAGGACATTCGATCAGCTGTTGCTGCACACACATTTTTCTCAGCCCTCTATGAAATTTCCTTTAAAATCATGTTATAGGCCATATGTCAGTACTTAAATACATGAAAAGAGGGAAATAATGTCTGGTATCTGATTGAATCACAATGCAATAATGTTATGTCAGCAACAGAAAAGCTATATGAAATACTCAAACATATAGAGACTGAACAATGTGATAATGAATGATTGGGGCATCATTTAAGTGAAAAATGAGGATTTTAAAAACAGCCCTAAAATGTGAGAACAAAATTCACTATTCATACAATTTTATATGCTGTAACATGAGAAAAAGAAAAAACACTTCTGAAGAGAATTTCCTTATGGCCTGTTTAAAATATCTTTGTACCCCAATTCTAGGCTCTGGTCACTGGGTATTCCATAAATTAATTCCATAGATTATTTTATAACATCGGGTTTTGCTGCTGGTAACAATCAATATGTTTTTACTTATTTATTCTTTACCTCACTGATGTGAGTCTTTCAAGGGAGCAGGGGCATCAGCCAGACTGTGTGTCCTTAGCTGTATGCCCAGGCTTAGAAAAACAATAGAACTATCAGTAGAGATGTCTTGAATTAATGAGTCAAGAATGGAAGAGAGAATGGAGAACACATGAGAAAATGAAATATACACAGGTCAGTTAAGAGAGAATTCTGTGTGCATGTCCTTAAGTGTGAGATGGCATTGCAAGTACAGACACATTTAAACAAACAAGAGAGGAAGCGAAGGAGAGAGAGGAGAGACCTCAAGATAGAGAGGCAGAGAGAGAGGAATCCACCACATTAGAACAGCAGACGCCTGGTGAGGACATAGTGTCGATCCCTCCAGACGCAATGGCCAGCCTTTAATAATGCAATGTCAACATAGCAGTGCACCGGGCCATAAGGTGTGACACACACTCACACGCACACACACATACATATGCACACACATGCACACATGTACACACACAACGAAAACCAAAACTATAAAGTGCACTTTGTGTCGGCAAAAGTTTTCTTAACACTCAATGTAAAGTAAGCATTTCAGAGTATATAAGAAAGTGAAGAGACTTCTAGGGAGGGTTTGGCTTTTCAAATATCACAATTTATTATCAAGCTTTGGTGAGTGACTAACCAGAAACAAAATGTAAAGACACTTAGGTATCCCATTTTAAATGGGATAAAAAGGGGGATTTCAAAGATAGTCTATCACCAGTGAGCAGACAGAAGTGCAATAAATTGCAAACCTAACTTCTTATTATATGTGCATCTTAATTTTATAAAATATTTTAACTATAAATATAAAGGATTTTTCAAAAAGGAGTAGAAGGCTCATTATTAGACTTAAGGATATATACCACAAGGCATAAAGAAACCCAAAGCCACGAGAGTAAGCAGTTTGGTCATCATTAAAGATTGTCAAAAAGAGAAGAGTTTGGGGCCGGAAAGATGGCTCAGTGGTTAAGAGTATTAGCTGCTCTTCCAGAGGACCCAGGTTCTATTCCCAGCACCCACACTGTAGCTCACAACTGCCTGCAACTCCAGACCACTCTGCCTCTGCAAGCACTAGATAGGTACAGACATAATTGCAGACAAAACACACATAATTTTATGCACATAAAAATAAGTTTAAGAATTAAAAATATATCCATTAATGGAGAAAGGTATGTGACAGACGAGTTGCCCAGGTAGAAGGCATATTTAAGAAAGCATGATAGTTCATGCCACAAATGGAGAAAACAAACAGGGATATTGAAAAATGTCAAGGTCATGTGCCAATAACAGAGGAAGCCAATAACTGAGGCCAAGTTAGCCATCATCAACTTAAGAGAAAGTCTTGACAGGCAGCCCTCTGAGTTCAAGGCTAGACTAGTCTACAGAACTAGTTCCAGGACAGCTGGGACTATACAAAGAAACACTGACTTGAAATGCCAAGAAGAGGAAAGAAAGAAAGAAGGAAGGAAGGAAGGAAGAAAGGAAGGAAGGAAGGAAGGAAGGAAGGAAGGAAGGAAGGAAGGAAAGAGGGAATGAGGGAGGGAGGAAGGAAGGAAGAATAGATGGATAGATAGATAGATAGATAGATAGATAGATAGATAGATAGATAGATAGATAGATAGATAGATGATACACAGATAGATGGTTGGATGAATGGATAGATAGATGAACAAAGGCAGGTATCAATTAGAAACCAACTGATGTGAGGCTGGAGCACCTATTGTGTGCTGAACTTCTCCAACATGGATTCAGAGAATCATGAAGACCACAGCAGAAGTAGCCACTGGGACAGTGAAAAGGGGGTGAGAGTCAGACACTCTATGTTGTAATAGTTAAAGAAACTAGGTGGGCTGGAGAAGATGGGTAGACATGGGCTCCCGTTTACTTAAGAGGAATCTTATGTCACAGGAGACACAGGGAGCAGAAACAGATAAGAGGCCTCCAAGGGAAGAGACTCCAGTGCACACTGACTTTAGTTCCTAGGGAGCAAATTCACTAGCACAGAAGAGAAGTCTTCGAAAAGATGCTCACACGTGTGCACCTTTGTCGCTGTAGCCGTGGCTGTTCTCACTGTGCAGACGGAAGGTGGATGAGGGTACCCAGGAAGCAACCGTGTGCTAGCTGGGAAGGGCTGACAAGGCTGCGGGAGCAGCGCCCACCTGTGTGTGCAGATGTGCAGTCTCAGAGCTGCAATGCAACCAGTCTGCTCACTCCTCTGCCCTTTACTGGCCACCCCACCCCTGCTCCACCTCCATTCTTCAGGACTGACAGATGGGGGAGTCACAGTCCGCATTCATCATCTGACACCTAAGTGCAGCAGAGGGTGACGGGGAGAGGAGCTGAGTGGCTTCAGGTACTGCCCTTGGTGTGGTTTGGGGAACAGGCTAGGGGTCAGTGAGGACAAGCAGGCCAGGGCACCGGAAGGCAGAGAACCGTAGCGTCACTTGCTCAGAGGCTCCTGGGCAGTAAGCAGAACGTACAGTGGAGAGGAGAGCAGGGGAGTCACTTGGTAGCTGGTTATTTGTGAGAATGAGGGGCTAGAAAGGTGGAAACGTGACCTTGTTCCATGTGGACAGCAGCGGTTTTAACTGGGGCCTGGCGGCTGTGGTGACTCAGTGGCCTGCAGACATTCACGCTGGACAACGCTAACCTCCCTCTTATTGAAGACGGTGCTGCCTTGAATCCATGCTCAGAGAATGAATGAACAGGAGAGAAACAGGCCCGGGACTGACTGCCAGGCTTGATCCCTGAGGCGAGGCAGTAAAGGCACACAAGGCTTATAGGATGCTTCCGCTCCCACTGATTAAGGAGAAAGCAAAAGTGTAGATAGCTGCTCACGCTGCAGTAAAGATGGGGCCCACTGCTCCCCAGATCCAGTTCTCCTTCGTGCTGACACCCGAATCTGGCAATGACACCCTGACCTCCTACACCCAGGCACAGCACAGATCCGTCTGAAGCACTGCACTACCCAGATGTGCCCTCAACACCAGCATTTCTCCTAGGGGTCATCTGGAACATTCCTGCTGACCCTAACTGCAGGACAAAATTTTGTTCTAGTTTTAAACATTACTATAGAAGCTGCATCTGCTTGCAAAGTGAGACCCATGCTTGTGCCAAAGAGAAGGACACGGGCAGAGCAAAGATTTGAAACTATTTACCTCCCTGAATATCTGCTCGCACTGTTGGGGAGTCTTCTTTCTCTGATGGCAGAAGCAGATCCACTGTTGATACTGTTGTTTTGTTTTCTTAAGAGTGATTTATCTCCATCTTGTGTTTGTGTCTATGAGTGGTTATGGGCAAATGAGTGCAGGTGCCTGCAAGGCCAGAAGAGGGACAGGCAGTTGAAAGTCTCTCCGTGTAGGGACTGGGAATCAAACCTGGTCCTCTGAAAGAGTGAGAAACACTCTTAACCTGAGCTGTCTCTCCAGCCCCACAATTTGCAGTTCTGAAAAGGAAGAGTGGTTTCCTAAAAACAGCAGTTCACCTTTAGATTGAGGTGACATCTTTCAGAGCGCACAATCTGTCATGGAATGAGTACTTCCCTGGGCGACTGAGGAGTCTCCTTGAGCATTCATTATTGGCCACCCAACACTGCCCAATGGCTTCCTGTGCCTCGCAGGACCCACATGAGCTACTAAGGTAAGGTGGGCAAAAGTTCTTGCTTCTGCCCAGGAATCTGCCCACTTCCTGTGCCACTGCTTGGCTCTGGAGGTGATAAAGCGGGGGCAGAACGTGGAGGAAGTCACAGGCATGGAGGGGAAGGAGCGTGAGCACTAGGTCACAATAATGGACAAAGCCAGAGGACCTGGGGACACTGAAGGTCCTTTGTCAATAAAACCCCTCACGGTTCTCCTTGTTCTAGTCATTTCTTGTGATGCCACTGAGACCCACAGTTCTGGGCTGGAGAGATGGTTCAATTGCGAAAAGCACTGACTGCTCTTCCAGAGGACCTGGGTTCAGTTCCCAGCACCCACATGCCAGCTAACAACTGTCTGTAACTCCAGCTCCAGAAGATCTGATGCCCTCACACAGACATACCTGCAGGCAAAACACCAGTGCGCATAAAATAAAAATAAATTAAACTCCTGCACTCAAGAGAGCCTTTAAAAAAAAGACCCGTAATTCTATGCTAAGAAACAGCCATTGGCTGCCTCTGCCACAGTAAAACCCAGCTTCTGAAGTTTGTGGTGGAGGTGGCTCTGGAGGGCGGTCCTACTCCGTAGCTAATAGCTCAGGAAACAGGTGAGCTGTAAGTACTTCCTAATTACTTTGGTAAATTCTTCAGGAATGCTTTCCCCAAGCGTTTGTAACATTTGCATTAATGAGCATTATTATTAATTCACTACATTCATTAAATCTGCTTTGGTCTCTTACAGTGACCAGTGAAAAGACTTGCCTAGAGCATCCCATTAGGTTCACATCTCTCCCATGGGTACGAAATTCTAGTCATATCAGACACTTAAAGGAGGTAGAATGAGGCAGGATGGCAGCCTCATGTAACAACTGGCCACCACGAGGTCCCTCCTCCTCCCCCAAGCCATCACTATTCCATCCCACTGTGCTTCTGCCCACGCCCCCTGGCTACGCTCCACCATGTGTGTGCTCACCTTTTGGAATGAGCCCAGGCTCCCTGGTGAAATGATGCTGGTGGTTTGGGGAATTCCCTCTCCATTGGCTCATGAGGAACATGACAGTACCTTGCTGCTGCAGTAAAACGTGAGCCGCCTTTTGGAAACCAGCCAGGGGTAAAGCACAATGTGTGTTAGCAGGCCAGTCACTTAAGGGGTTAAATGAAGACTACTCCGTGTTTCTCAAATATGCAGCCCTGTCATAGTTTCTATGGTTAAAGTTAATTCCCAAATCTACAGACTGATCAGTACATTTGCTTTTTGGTTCTGGAAGCAAAGCTTCTGAGCGGGGCAATTTATTTTAATAATACAGAGCTATAACCCTCTTGTCCATTATCCAACAAAAATAAGAGCAAGACAACTATTTTCTCCTCAAACGTTCATTTCAGTCTCCTTTAAAACAAAATGCAAGATCCATTTCAACCACATTCCTTCAACAAGGTGCTTAATTAACATTGGCATGTCCTTGTCGGCAAACCGGAAATCTTACCAGCAATCTGGCCTCCAGCAATGTCACCTATCACTTTAAGGTCATGATATGAACAGGCAGAAGTTTTTGGAAGTGCTCAGGAGAAAAGAATTCTACTCAGTGAGCCGGGTTTGCTCTAAAAATCTCCTCTTAGTCCCTGCCACTATCAGGAGGCTTAGGTGTAAGCAGAGTCTGGCTCAGAGCACCCTGCTGGAATTCCAACATTAAACCCCAAGGAGAGCTGCTGGCTGACTGTTCTGTACCCTACAACCATCCCTGCAGAGCTGGGGTGCAGCTTCTGCAAGGTGAACAGCACAAGGACAAATCTTCCCAGCCAAGGATAACCCAAAGATAGGCGGAGGAGAGAAACACTGGAAACCGCAGTACCACAGCTCCACGGTGAGAGAGATCACTAAAGACTTCAGTCGTACATTTGCCAAGTAAGTTGTGCAAACATTACCCAAACATCTTAATAGCGTGGACATCCTTCAACAACTTTTGTTGATGATGTATTTTTTTTCTTTCTCTGTTTTCGGTATCCTTTTTAAAATATATATATATATATTTAAATATATATTTATATTTAAATGCAGCATCCTAAGGATTTTCCACACTACAGCGTTTAAAGAAAGAACTATTTTAGAATCTGAAATGAAATGGAACTCAGCCTGTCAACTACCCTTCACAGTGACCGATTCGTGTGTCACCCGTCTGGATGCCACACGCCAGAACACCTGCCTTAGTTTCGGCATATATGTTTAAAAGGACACTTCAAAAAGACAAAATGTATACATACACACACAAGTCAGCGAGTCTACTTACAGCATTTGATAAACTGATAGTGAGACATTGTCCCTTCTCAGGCATGAATCTTGCTGTGGGTCCCAGCATTCTCTTCTGCTATGCCTGCTGTCCCCAAGAGATGCATAATTTAGGGTTCCTGCTCAGGTAACAGGACACCTCAGAGCACGTCACGGAGCAGAGGCTCCCGCTCCCGCTCTTACAGATAGCATCAAACTCATTTTCATTCAGCAGCTGGAGTTCAGAGCAGCCCCCAGGGGTGGGTTTGAGCCACTGCCGCGGCACAGCACGTGCTATCCCTCCTGTGCCCTTGATTGACACACTCCAGTGCCACAATCCTGGGAAGGGTCGCTCTAATTGGTGCTCACGTGCGGCCACAGCCTTCCGCTAGCGTGGAGGTGTGCTGCAGTGCGGCTCTCCCTCCCAGTCCTGCCTGCTAATGGCTTCTCAATAGCTTTCAAAATGCAGAAGACTACGACGGTGAGCAGGAGTGGGGTGGGGTGGGGGAGATGCCTTACGGGCATCCTGCATCTGACTGGTGCTCCCTGTCCGTTGCCCTGATAGGACAGGATTCTTAGCTGGTGGCCAAGCTCATTATTTTTAGGTGCCACCAGTTGCTGTGCGTGAATATGAAATGGCCAGCCCGGGAGCTCAAAATAGCCCCTCCTTAGGATGGGAGTGCTTGGATCTGCCTCTAGCCAGGAAGTGTGTTCACAAGGCGTAGTTTGGTTATCTATGCAGAATGCAAAATTTAAATTACCCACAGAAAGCTGCTTTAAAATTTAGGATTTTGCTACCTCTGCAGACTGCAATGAATTAAACTGCACAACCTAAGCCAGGGAATGAGGTTTTCCTGGGCTGCAATCAGAAGGGAACACATGGTTTCCCAGGCTCTACTGTAATAGACATAAATGCCATATTTTAATAACTAGTTAGCCAGAGAAGGTCATTTGTGAGCCACTTACAATGAAAATGTGTACGTGGTTACTTTTGTAGGTTAATATATTTTTATTTTTAAAATGTTTTTATTCATTCTTTGAGAATTTCATACAATGTATTTTGGTCATGGTTTTCCCCTCCCCCAACTCCCCACACACTCAATTTCATGTTCTGTCTCTCTTTAAAACAAAAGTAGGGAGTTTAATTTGTATTGCCTAATCATTCCTGAGCATGGGGTGTGCCCTGGAGTGTGGCTGAATATACTTAGTATCACCCCATTAAAGAAAACCGACTCTCCTCTCCCAGGGTAAGTTTATTTACCATATAACATGTGGGACAATACCCCAACTGGACATCATATACCATCAAATAAAAACACCAGCACTGGGAACGAATTATATCTTTTTGAGTCACTGGCCAACAGTTTCTCTAAGATCCCAAGCTATTGGGTACCTTCCACAACCTGATGGTAAGACCCTCATGCTGAAGATAGCACTCACTTACGTCATAGAACATGGAGAAACTGAGCTGGGGCTCATCGGGCAACTCCACCTCTACTGGCTGCTATGCACTTTGACAGAGGGAAGCAATCCCCATTCTCACCCAGCTACGAACTCTGCCAGCTACTGGAGACCTGGCTGCAAGGTAGCACATTTTTATGATGATCTTCTTTGAGAATCCATGGTCCTAATTTGTGTCGGTGTTTGAAGGCATTGAGAATGCCAAACTGAAACGTGGTAAAGGCGCACACCTTTCTGTGGTGGGGCAGAACTCTTGGGCTTCCTTACAAATAAATCCCAGTGAGTCTGTCTTTATTGATAAGATGATAAAAGCCAGATCTGTGCAGCAAGGGGCTATGAATACACTTCAGGGGACAGTGCCCTAACCATCATAATCACGTACTGTCATGTTTCCCTTCAAAGTTCAAATTTAGATTCTATCCACTCTCCAGAATGTCTGTTTAGACAGAACTTCACCCCACTTTGTGGATGGAGTATGGTACCAAATCTTCATTATATTGTTAGAAATAAGACATAAAAATCTGTTGGTTAGATTTTTGGTGTTCAATAAAGTGACTGCTGAAATTAACAAGGAAAAATGTCAAATGACCCTGTTCACACTTTGTCTCTCTCAAGAATTAGTAAGGCTTTCTGTTTCTGTTTAAGTGGATTCTTCATTACTCGCCCATTCAATAACTACAGCGTCCGTGATGCCTATAACCTGTAACATGTTAGGTGATTGTCAAGAATATAAATGTGTCTTTAAAAGGTCTGAAATGCAGCATTTATATATAAGAATAGAGTAACCTATTTTTTAATCTCTACTCTGTGTTTTTGAAATGGTCCAGCAAGGCAGCAGACAACTATACATGTCTCTAACCATCAAGAAGAGCACGGCATCTTCCTCTTAAATCAGTGCAAGCCTCCATAGGCCCAGTGATTCCATATTCATTGGAGTGGTACCCAGTCTCTTTAGGGAACTTTCTGCCATCTAGTTACCCCTCTCCTCATCTTAACACAGTGATAGACAGGCAGGGTGCTGCCTGTGGTCCTCCCTATACATGAAGTTCTGGTCTCTGTAACTTGCATGCCTCTGAACGTGCATAACCAGCCCATATCTTATGACAGTCAAGTTATACAATACCGTAATTCACCAACTAAAAGGAAAAGTATGAGTCCAGGAAGACATTACAAAAGTATGATTGACTGGGGCTTAGCGATATATTTTAAATTATATATATATTTAAACCCACCTCTGGCACAACTCTTACCAAAGCACACCCTGCCCCTGAGGTGTTCATTGATGAAATGCAGATGTGTACCAAGTTGTGCACCATGGTGTATAAGAAATAACATGACTGAGAACATGGATCTGGAAACTGTGCAGAGGAACAACAGTAGACACAGACACTCTGAGGAAAGAGAGATGAGTGTGCACACTGTGAAGAGGCTTCGTTCTGCCTCATGTGTATGAGCTGTGTACAAGAACTGTACTGTATGTATACTGCACATGAGCTGTGTATGAGCTGTGCATGAGCTGTACATGAACTGTGCATGAGATGTGCATGAGATGCACATGAGCCGTGTATGAGCTGTACATGAACTGTGCATGAGATGTGCATGAGCCGTGTATGAGCTGTACATGAACTGTATATGAGATGTGCATGAGATGTGCGTGAGATGCACATGAGCCGTGTATGAGCTGTACATGAGCTGCATATGAGATGTGCATGAGATGTGCGTGAGATGCACATGAGCTGTGTATGAGCTGTACATGAGCTGCATATGAACTGTGCATGAGATGTGCATGAGATGCACATGAGCCGTGTATGAGCTGTACATGAGCTGTGCATGAGCTGTATATGAACTGTGCATGAGATGCACATGAGCTGTGTATGAGCTGTGCATGAGCTGCATATGAGATGTGCATGAGATGCACATGAGCTGTGTATGAGCTGTACATGAGCTGCATATGAGATGTGCATGAGCTGTGCATGAGCTGTGCATGAGATGCACATGAGCTACATATGAGAGGTGTATGAGATGCATATGACCTGTACATGAGCTTTACATGAGATGTGCATGAGACACACATGAACTGTATATGAACTGTGCATGAGATGTGCGTGAGATGCACATGAGCTGTGTATGAGCTGTACATGAGCTGCATATGAGAGGTGTATGAGATGCACATAATCTGTGTATGTGTATGAGCTGCATATGAACTGTACACAAGGTTCATATGTACACATGAGCTGTACACGAGTTGCATACGAGATGTGCATGAGCTGTGCATGAGCTTTGTAGGAGCTGTCTATGAGCTCTGCATGATTCCTGTATGAACTATGTATGAGATGTACATAAACTGGATGTAAACTGGGCATGCGATGTGTTTGAACTATGTGCACATGTCATTTTTACACACTCTCAAGTTGTCTTAGATTGACTTTGGAACTTTGTGTTCATTTTGCAAGCCTTTGAGTACATGCACAGCCAAAAGGGACGCATTTTCCTTTCCCCAGTCCTATCAAACAAGAACTAGTTCCTTATTCAAGTGTAACTATGATGGGAACATAAATTGGATTCTATTAACTTTCATAACATTGGACAAAGAATGACTTAAAATTTATTGCATTTCTTGAAATATAACTTTCCGAAGAAACCCAGCTCTGGTCGGGATCACAAAGACGACATGCAGCTCTTTGAGTCACATATTTTATGGATAAAATCAGATTTGATGGTAGCAGTAAGGCAGAGCTAAGGTTGGAATAGATACATTCCTAGAAATTCATTTATGTTGTGGAATTGGTCATTAAGCATAATATTAAATACAAGCATTTGAAGGAAATTGATTTCCACTGCCAGAAAACTCATGGCAAATAAAACACAAGTTACTTTATTATTTTGCAGTATTTTTACAATACCCTGTTGTTATCAGTGAAGATGCCAAGAATATTTCAAAAGTACTTTTCATTTGTTATGCATCAAACAACTGCTCACTGTTCACACTATTTCTGATACAAACAAAAGCTATTTTTTTCTTTTAAATAAAATCATTATTACGCACCAGGTATTTTTTTTCAAATAAGGTAGATTATTTCCCCAACTCTTGAAAAAAAGTGACCCTAGAGCACTGCAGTACTGACAGGCATTTGGTGCATTTGTTCATGAGGTGTGTTTACTGTGTCCCAGATCAGATAGCTCACTCCAGTTCTACCGAGAAACCATGTTACAGGCAATGCACAATGGGATCAATCTTTCCAATCTTTTGGTAGATAATTCCTAGTCCAATAGTTCATCCATTTTCACATAGTATTCAGTGACAGAATTAACGACGGAAACCCTCAAATGTCACCACCAGTAGCGAGCACGTGCTCAGTAGGGGGTGATGGTCAACTTCATTATCATCGTGACGTGGTTTAGATCCACTCAGGACACAGCTATGAGTCTCTGGGAAGAAATTTCCAGAGAGTGGTTTAACTGAAGAGGGAGACCCACTTTGAATACGAGTGCCATCCACCATGTGGGATAGAAAGCAACAAAGAAGGAGGCAAACTAAACACGAGCATTCCATTCTTGATGCTTCCTGTCTGTCTATGCCAATGGACCAATGTCTCAGGCCTCTGCAGTCACAGCTAGTTGGTGTTGCCACTGCCACGCCTCTCCCACCATGATGGACTATATCCTCTCAGCCCCTGAGCTAGGGCATCCCTTCCTTCCTTAAGTTTCTTTTGCCAGGAACTTCGTCTAAGCAACAAGAAAAATCACTAAGGCAGTAAGTTACAAGGCCACTGTCACCAAATGAAGATATGAACGTATACAACAGGCCTTCTGTATTGCAAACCCAGACTCTAAGACAGGGGCATCCTGTCTCAACTCCAGGAACAGATTAGGGCTTCAAACACTGATGAAGCCGCTCAAGAACCTGCAACAAATGTGATGCACCACCATTACCGAGACTCTGGGAGGCGCATGCTCAGGTTTCCTGTCACCGTCACCAAAGATTCTAGGTGGGTGGCATGCTGAGCTCGCCGGTGACCATGGCTTTAGTCTAATGATTTCCAACCCCTTCAAGCTTCCACCGTCTCTTCCTAAAGGCAGCAGAGAAAGGGACATACTACAGCTGGCCTTCTCTCGAAGCCTTCAGCGGGCCCTATTTTTGGAGGCTGGGCCCACAAGCCACCGGTTTACCTGTCTCTGCTTAGGCTCCCATCCTTGATGCACCCACTTCTGAGGCTAGCGCTGAGCTCATCCTGTCCGTTATTGACTGTTGGAGACAGGACTGCGCAGAGTCGCACACTGGCCTCATATGTCTACAGACAGAACAATAACCATTGTGGTTACATGTATACGAACCTATGGCAAAGGGTGGGAAAAGACACCATTTTGCCTGACTAGAGGCAAGGCAGGGGCAGCTGTGTATCATCAGAGTGCTGACATGCTAAACAGGCTTTCATGCCTCAGAAAGAATATTAGCATGTTAGCGTGTCAGAACCAAGAATATCCCCCCACCCTTATTCCGCTGTTGTCATAGAGTGGCCATTAGAGAAAGAACGCACATCTAAGATTGCTGCAAATAAGGCTCATGGATGCTCTTTAAGCAACAACACATGTGTATAAATGAGCTTTGATGAGGCCACATGGGTCTTAGATGCTTGCTGCATGGTCTCATTGCTCATTTGGGGCATCTGGTCAACCACGTGCCTCTTGAAATGTTTTCCCCTCTAACGGAAATAAAATGTTTTGAATTTTCTCTAGCATCTAGGCAGAAACATTTGGGAGGTGCTTGTGTATATTTTTTCACTTAAATGCAAGGCAAACTTTGAAATCACCGCAGCATGCTCGTTAGAATGAACTGGGAGGAGCACCCCTCTCTCCCTCCCACTAATGTTCGAAGTTGAACCCACGTTTGTTTATCCTAACAGTGGAGTGAATCAGAGCAGGGTGCTGTTAGTATATGACTGTGCATGTATGTGTGTGTGTGTGCGTGTGTGTGCTGTATGGGCAAGCAAAGTAGTGATGGAATATTCTCTGCCTCTTGGCTCATTTGGAAGAAAAACAGTTGTCTGTTTACTGAAAATAATACAAGTGTTCTTGAAAAAGATAAAATAAATTTTGAACAAGTTGTATATAGGAATCTCTTCATATTTTCCCAATAGATAATGAACTATAGAACATATACGTGCCTGTGTTATTCATATACATATACACATAAAACACACACACACACTTACACACTTACTGTGGGAACCTGGCTAGTCTCAGATACTCCCATACATACATACACACACACGCACGTGCACACACACACACACACACACACACACACACACACACACACACACACACTGTGAGAACCTGGTTAGCCTCAGATGCTCCCATCTTTGCCTCCAGGTGTGGGCCACTGCACCTGGCTACAGACTTGTTCTTTTCAGTAGTTTTAATTTAATTGCCCTTCTACCCATCCTTTAGATTTTATATCAAACTCACTTAACCTACACGTGTATTTAGCTTAAATTCATCTCAGCATTCTTGCAATCCTGTATTTTACTTTTTTCCCTTGTACTAAGCAACTCAGGGTTTCAGTGCAGGGCTTTCTATGTTTCCTGGGGTCAAATGAAAGCCTCTTTCTTGCCAGGTATTATTTGAAGCTACAACCTTCAGGTCACAAGGAAAGAGCCACAAGAACCAGACGATGCCAGCCTATTCTAGGGTATACCACTGGAGGAGGCCTTGGGGGGGTGTTTCACCAAAGGTCAATGACAAGACACTCAGTCAAACAGGATTTGTGGCTGTCAAGGACAAAAGAGGAATGGGCAAGCAGAAGGCGGCCCTTTCTCCTCATCTCTGTCCCTCTCTACTTAAAACCTGTAGTGTTTTAGAGAATTTAGAGACAAACAGGCAAGCCTGACTGTATGCAATAAACAAAAACCAATCCCAATGTGCCAGACATTTCTGTGAGCGTAACCTAAGTATCCACTCAGCTAATGCTCATAAGTGAGTGGTGTAGAGACCACTATTGCTCTTTACTTTGTAGTAAATGAGGGAACAGAGGCATGAAGACTAAGCGAGCAAAGTGTGAGCACTCAGGCATGAAAGAGCAAGACCAGGCTCACCATGAAGTTCTCATCACAGGGGTCACTTTGACCGCGGAGTCCTGCATCCCATTCGTGGTCAATGTCAATTCTGCAACTCCTGGCCTCCCTTTCCTTCTGTTTCCCAGGTTCATTCCTACCTCCTTTTTAACTACCCTCCTTGCCCTTCGGTGCAGGGAGAACCTCAGCCCTTCCTGTTAGACACATGTAGAGAAAGACAAGATAAAAACATGAATACAGAAGAGACACAGAAAAAGATGAGGAGGGTCACAGGCTGTAGGAACATCAGGGTTCAAGGGTGGAAGGGTGATGCACAGCATCTCTCTCCTCTCCCTGCTCCTTTCTTCTGGGATTGCTTGCTGGCTCTACCTCTATATCCTCCATGACATTACATACATACATACATATATCATACATTACAGCAGATGCATGTACCAGGGGCACCTCTTGTACATGTTAATGAGGTGCTGACATCACAATGTTTACTCTGCCACCTTTGAGTTGTCCGGCAGGGTAGAGAGTGCAGCAGAGCCAGTCTATTGTGAATATAAAGAAAAAGGATGTCTGAGAAGATAATTTACAAACAGTCTCGGCATGGTCTTGACCAACGTTAAACCTCCTTGGAAGGCAGAAGGATTTCTGTGAGTTTGAGGCCAAACTTGTCTACATCGGGAGTTCTAGGCTGACTAGAGCTTACATAGTGAGACCCTGACTCAAGAAATAACAACAAAAAGACACACAGACAAGAAGTAAGACTTCATTAAGAAAATCAAGGTCTATTTTTACGTACACAATTTCAATGTGCACAGAGGAATGGGATTTGACCCCTATCTAATAGCTCAATGGTGGTAATTTTAATAGACATTTTCAGAAAATTACTGTGACTATTAACACTTATGTCTAAGCTGTTTGTATTAGAGGAACTACCTCCATGAAAACCACAGATTCATATCTTCAAACTCTACTTGTAGGTGCTAATGAAGTGTTTCAAAGCGGAATAACTGTGATGGCTGTGAAGAAAAACCCTCGGAATTAAAATCTCACGCGAACCTGATGGGAGATATTTTGAAAGTGTTACATTTATGACCTGGTTCACTTGCATGAAGTTCAAGATTTATAATAGCAGAAGAAAAAAATAGATTCTTGACAGAAAAAATAAGGTCATGGGGAAAGCTTCAGGAACAACGAAAATGTTTTGTAATTTGATCTGATCAGGACCTGTCCGAACACACAAGATTGAGGCTTATTGACCTGTGTTATCGCATCTGTGCATTTCATTCCATACTCTGTACATCATATTGTTGATACATGTGGGGGAGCGTGCATGCACATAAACCAAAGGTTGTCAAGGGCATTCCTCAATTGCTCTCCACCGTGGCTTTGAGGTAGGGGCTCTCATTGAATGTGTCTAGACTGCCAGGCCCAGCGGCTCCAAAGGTGCTCCTGTCTTCCGCTATACATTTGGGATTACAGGGTAGTATCCAGCCTGAGTATGGTCACTGAGTATGGGCGTGGAAATCCAGACACTTGCGCTTGGGTGGCACTTTCCTGACTGGGAAATTTCCCCAGGCGCCAACAGTCATCAATTTTATTGTCATAAGATGTGACGTCATCGCATAGCAGTAACTGACTGAGAAAAATTAAAGATGTAAAACATAGGTATCTTGAGGGTACTAGTTTATCACACATTCAGTTGTTCATTCACAGAAGCACATATATGAAGACAGAGATTTCCAGGCATGGTAAATAGGCTACTATAATTAATATAGCCAATGGAAGCACCAAAGATAGTCACATAACTTTGGGAAGCAGGTGCGGTGTGTGTGTGTATGGGGAACCCCTGCACCATCCTAGCAAGGGCACTGTGCATCCACAAGGTGCCTGTGCCACAGTGTTTCTGGGTTATCTGCACTGCACACAAGAAGCAGCTAGAAGTGGAGTTTTAGAGACAGACAGGGTTTGACCATCAGTGACATTATGGAATCAAGAACTTTACTGCCTAGGTCAGATTTCCCTGGGCATACCCACAAACTTTGCAGAGGACCCATAGATTGTCAAAGGGCTCCCAGCCCTGAAATATGGGAACATCGCTTGTAGATGGGTATCACCTATCCAATTCCCCACAGAGTTAAATTGTGAGATGGCGAAGAACAGGTTTGAAGAGATGAGGTAGCCCTAGAGGAAGCAACACGCAAGTCCTCATTTAGTCCAAGATTAGGATGATATGGACTTGAAACCATCAGTGATGGAGGATGGTGCTGAGGATGGAGCAGACGAACTGGATTCTCACCAAATGATGGCTTTAAGATTTCCACGATGGAAAGTGAGATGTGTCTTGAGAACAGAAAGGAGAAATCTTGTGTACTGGTTAGATTTATTTTTTTTTAACAACCT
The DNA here is from genome assembly GCA_004026605.1 of Ondatra zibethicus. Classification (NCBI taxonomy): domain Eukaryota; kingdom Metazoa; phylum Chordata; class Mammalia; order Rodentia; family Cricetidae; genus Ondatra; species Ondatra zibethicus. Next base: position 80,975 of record PVIU01003914.1, on the reverse strand, counting down.
GACATCAGCTAGAGTCATTTGAGAAAATGTCCCCATAAGATTGGCCCATAGGCAAGCCTTCTTGATATTTTCTTGATTCTTGATTAACAGGGAAAGGTCCATCCCGCTGTGGGTATAGCCAGACCTGGGTAGGTGGTCTTGAGTTGTATAAGAATGCAGGCTGAGTGGACAATGAGCAAGCCAGTAAACAGCACGCTATGTGGTCCCTCATCTTCAGCTCCTACCTGCAGGTTCCTATATTGAGTTCCTGCCCTGACTTCCCTCAGTGATAAAGCATGACCTGAGAATCGTAAGATGAAATAACCCCTTTTCTCCCCAAGCTGCTTCTGGTTATGTGTTTTACCAGAGCAATTATAACTATAGTATCCTAGTCACTAAGTTTTGAAAAGGTTTAGATGGGATGCGCCCACCAACTGGCTCAAAGTGCAAGAGGAAGAAGTGGGAGAGACAGCAGGTTGCTCTTTAGCTACGATGAGTCTACGTAGCTACGTGTGATAGAACGAAGGGTGAATTGCAGGGACTCTGAAAGCCCTGGCCCCAGGTTGCCATAGGATCTCCGTCTGCCACTGTGAAGAATACACACAGTCCCCAGCTGCATCTGAAATTGTGGGATGTTTTGGACACATCTTCATGTTTTCCTTTTATGTCCTTTCAAGAACTTGTTCCAGGAGGGAGAGTGCTATGCAGTGAGCTGCAACCACAGCACAGCACAGTTTAGAGCCACCTCTGTCAGTGGCTTTTGGTGGCTCAAGGAGGATGCTCAGTTATTTACAAGAGAACAGCAGGAACCACAGTTGGAAAACCATGTTCAAAGGTTAACACGTAAATATCTCTTTCCGTCTCTGGGGTCTGAGGAGACCTCGCTAAAATCATCATCTCAACCTGAATCTGAAGGATGGGTAGAAGAAAAGAGGGAATTCACCAAAGAGAGAGAATGCCTGGTCCATGGACTAGCATCACTGGTGCACCAGGCTCTTGAGCCAGGCCCAGCACTCTTGAGATCTTATAGGTCTTCCTTACCTGTGACCCTAAGAACCTGTGCTCATGCAACAACAACAAAAAACATGATGAAAAGGTTCATTCAACCTGCTGTAAGAGGAAATGGAAGGGGCAGAGTCGTCGAGAAAAATAGTGGAGGGGGTGAAGTATATGTGACATGGAAAGGCTACTGGGAGGTAGGCACAGGAAGAGAGGAGATGGAGAAGACAAAGGATAGAAGAATCCGTTGTAAGCTAATTAAAATAAATTAAATAAGAGGAGGGAGGGATGGATAGAGGAAGAAAGAAAGGGAGGAGGTAGAAGTGGTAAGCCGTGTGCAGGTACTGGAATAAGATTAACTGCATGTTAAGCACATCCCTTCCTCTCTAGTTTGAGTATGAAATGCAGGAACAGGAATGCTCACAGGAGGCAGAAAGACCACACTGGGGAGCCATGTGGTGACGTGCAGGGAACATCAATGTCCTGGCCTCCAGTGATGAGCTAAAATAGTGTTAGCGAATGGATGGAGGTGTGCAGACTGCAGGACTGGGCAGTGCTGCTCCTGGGAAACACGAACAGAGAAGGGGCTGTTCTAGGAAGGGGAGCTGCCAGCGCGTCAGAGGGAAACACCTCCGATTTCTTCCAGTGGAATGCTTCAATCGTCAGGACGGTTGACGGGCATTTGAACTAGCAGTTCAGATACGAGAGCGGCGAATGTGGTGGCAGACGCTAAAGCTGCGGGTGGGAGAGTGTGTCAGCAAAAATCAATAACCCAGTCCCCAACATGGATATCATACAGACAGGCCAACCAGAGTTTATGGCAAAGACCAAGACAGAGAGGGAGGATGGGGCTTTCTATCTACTCACAGGACCACACATGCCCCTAGTCGCTACTATAATTTTGGTTTGTGAATTTGCTCTCCACTAATCTATACACGCAGACAGTCATTTTAACCCTTTACTTCCTAGCACATGGTCACTGCTTAATCTGGAAATAGATAAAATGGCTTATCTATACAGAGTACACAGATAAAATCCAAGAGAGTCCAGTTCTGTTAACTCTACCCAGCACTTTTCCTCTCTTCCATCTTTTTTCCACGTGCTCTATGGACATATCAAAAGTAATAACAGACATCGACACCTCCCTGCTTTCTGCTTGCTCGGGTTCTTGATGAATCCTGAAAACTTTCTCAAGGCACTAAGGGACTCTCAAACTATCATGAAGTTGAGTCGGCTTTGAGTAGGAAATAAGGACCTCACAACATCATCCTGGACAGATAACTTCACAGGGTAAAGACAGCAAGGGCGCGGTTCTGGTCCTGACCCCACAGGGATCACCAATGACCAAGAGAGGCCAAGAGGGAAGTAAAGACGCCCTCCTGCTTCCTCAGTGACCAAGCAGGCAGCATAGAACTTTAGCTGGATTATCCAGCACAGACTTGGTTTCACATGTGCTGCTCTGAGTGATTACAAACTGGTTTCTTTACCTGAACATAAAACACAGGGAATAAACAGCCACTGTTTTTGATACCAATTCTATCTACAACCTTCAATTGAAGGTATAACTCAAGTTTTTCCTGAAGGACCACTGCATGCAAAGCAGCTTCTAAAGCTAACTTAGAGAAGCTAACACAAAATGCATGTGTTTCTGGTCAGAGTGAGGCACACCTAAAATCCCAGGGCTTGGGAGATAGAGGTAGGGAGTCGACACAGTTAGCTGCAGGCCAGCCAGGCTACACAGTGAGATCCGGGCTCCAGCATCTTTTTCAGAGTGCATATGTGGCACCCTCAGGTAACTAATGTCCTGAAGGGAGAAGGGCAGTCGTGCAAACCATCAGCACACCCAAAAACAACCAACAAGAAGACAGAGCAATTCATTCCGTTCAGCAACCCAACGGATGTCTTGGAATTAAGCAAGGAGAACCAAGAAAGCATTTTTCCTTGTAAAATGAGACGACCAAGACAAATGAGCACGTGCTCCCCCACTGTAACGGACTGCTCAGGCTGGAGAGAGCGCTGTAGATGAGGCGGTAGAAAAACAACACCCAGAGCATGCTGCCGCTACTGCTGGCACCCTCCCATTTGCTTCTGTGCCTTTAGATTCCCACGCTCCGATCACGTGATAGATAGGAACCTGCCTTTGACTTTTTCACACAGTGTTTCCATGTTTCAGTCACTTTGTGGCTGGAATCAATGTCTTTTCCCTTTAAAGTAAGTGACGCGCAATTTCGTGGGTATATTTTCCTATTTCTTTCAGTGGGCGAGCATTGACCCTGCTTCCATCGTTTCGGCTTTTATCGTTTATCTGTCTTGCTATCGTGAACAATGCATGCTGCCATGAGTGTTACCATACGTGTTTCTGGTTGTGGACATTCATTTTCCGTTCTGTCACCTGTATCCCCAGGAGAGGACACTCTGAGTCCTTTGACAACTCTATATTTAATATGTTGCCAAGTGGATGAACTGATTTCCAAAGTGGGTTAGCATTTTACCATGATCCCACCGGTGCTGGGGCTCAGACCTCTTCATCTCCTTACAACACCCGCTGTTCTCTAATTAATTTCTCTGTCTTCAACCTGTGGCATACATTTAGTATGTCTCATGCTTTTTATTAGCATCTCCTTAGTTATTAAGATTTTTCTGTGCTTCTTTTTATTTTGTCTATAAACATAGGTTTGCCCAGGTTCACCAGCCATCGTAAGGGTCGGTCTTCTTTATCCCAAGAAATGCTTGCGCTTCGTGGTCTCGACGGTGCCTCACGGGAGACACAGAGTGTCAGGTTATGATGCAGCTAGATGCATCTGTGTTCACATCTGTCACTGCTGCTGTTGTCAGATACAAACTATTTGCCTGCTCCCAGGTTGCCCAGACCTACTCTCCTGCATTTTACAGCCTTGTGGCTTTAGCACTACTTAGTCCCATGATCTGTTTCCAGGCCGCATTTGTGTGCCGTGTGAGGCTGCATTCCTGCTCACGTGGCTCTTCTGCTTTCCCAGCACTGCTTGCTGCAGAGATTCTTCTTCTCCCATTGAGTGGTCTGAAGCCTTTTGGCGACAGCTGATTGACCATAACTAACAGGTTATTCTAGACTCTCCCTGTCTTCCGTGAGTTTGTAGATCTAGTCTGAGGCTGGTGCCACACTGTCGCGACTTGCTTTGTAGCAGTTTCGGAATTGTGACATGTTCCCTTTTTTTCCTTTTCTTTTGCTAACTATCTTGCCCAGCCTGGGCACGTTACACTTATGCATCAATCTTAAGGTCAGATTATCAATTTCTGTTAAAAAATAAACATCCCACTATAACCTTAAGAGAGATTGCATTTATTCTGTGGCTCAATTCAGAGACTATTGCTTGCTATATAATAGGAAGCCATGTGATTTATGAATAAAGAATGGTATATTTTATTTAAGACCTCTTTAATTTCTTCAGCAGTATTTTGTTGTTTTAAGTGTGCGAAGCTTGAACTTCTTCCACGGAACATTTCTCTAAGTGCTTTTCTTTATCTGATGCTATTTGAAAATGCAGTTGTTCCTTAAATTGAATTGGCCAGTGCTGTTTACAGGACCATGACTTCTGTCATTGGTCACATATCCTGTAGGGCCAGATGACTCACTCTTAGTTTGTATGTGTGTGTGTGCCTGTATGTGTGCACGCGTGCATGTGTGTACACACGTGTGTTCTTAAATTATGTGTGTGTAAGATCATGCTATCTGAGAACAGGTCTTTTCCTTTTCTTACTTTCTAATCTCAGTCGTCTTTTTCATTTTCTTACCAAGGTGCCCTTGCTACAAGCTCAGGAAATCAGCGAGTAGCCACCGTGAGGGCAGTCTCGTCAGATTTCTGGTCTTAGAAATAAAGATTAGTTAGGTGACAGCATCATTTCTTATTTTTAATGCTTTTTTTCATATAAATTGGTTAGATCTTATCAGGTTTTTCTGTTCTAGGAGAGTGGAAGTAAGTCTTTTGTGTCTTATTACATTAATACAGTCTACTGAATTAATTGATTTTCCTAAGTTGAACCAATCTTACAGTCCGGGGTGAATAGACCTTTTTAAATTTCTCCACATTTGATTTACCAGCACTTTGTTTAATACTTCTCTTTTCATTGACTTCTGTCCGCTTCCTAGCAGGGCCTTTCTAGGGTTGGGGTTTCGGTAACCCTGGGGCTTGGAGGGCGGTGCCCTGCTCTCCGGGGATTGGAAGGCTGTGGCGCCTGCTCTCTGGGGGTTGGAAGGCTGTGGCTCCCTGCTCTCTCCTGGGGGTTGGAGGGCTGTGGATCCCTGCTCTCTGGGGGTTGGAGGGTTGTGGCTCCCTGCTCTCCCCTGGGGGTTGGAGGGCTGTGGCGCCTGCTCTCTGGGGCTTGGAGGGCTGTGGTGCCTGCTCTCTGGGGGTTGGAGGGCTGTGGCGCCTGCTCTCTGGGGTTGGAGGGCTGTGGCGCCTGCTCTCCTGGGATGCTCTATTCTGAAGGTTTTTATTTTGTACTCAGAAGGTAGAAACAAAACCCAGGGCACAGAAACCATTTGGATGTCAAGAATGGGAGATGGGGAAGAAGTCAGGATGGGTTTTGGAACACATCAAGCATATTGAGAAACGAGGACACATTGAGCATTTGCATACATCCAATGCTTGCTCAGGGAGAATGTCACATCCAGAAAGATTATGTAGATTTCCACAGACACAAAAATGTGCCCTACTATCTTCAGTAAGAGCCAAAACCAATTATTTTAATGAACCTGTTTAAACTTTCGGCATGTTGACTCAGGCGTCTGTGTTGCTTCCTTGACCCACACACGTATTCGTAGCGAGTCCTACCGGCCCAGCCACAGTTGCTATTTCCCACCCGCAGCCGTTTTGTCAAGCGGCTTCACATCCTTCCAAGGCAATGTGCTATTTTTCTGCTTCACAGTCGCTGTGTTAGAATAACCCCCTCTCCCCATCCTGCCATTCTCCGCAAGCTGTGTTCTGGCGCAGCTCAGAAGCACATCTAAGAACTAGCCCTTCTCAGTCCCTTCCCTGACAAAGCAGGTCAAGCTCAGTGACAAGGGGGCAGGAGTATCCACCAGGTGCCACTCTTCACCCTTGTGAACGTCCAGATTGAAAAGACGGGTGACACTCTGTGTAGAAAGTGAGGTGACCCATGAGTTCCCAACTTGCTCTCTCCTCCTCACAGAGGACCTCACAGCTGAGGCTTGGAAATCCTTCCTCTGAGCATCCTTGTGTAGCTCAGGGGCCGTCTGAGCACCGGCCACTTTATCTCCTGCTTATCGTCTGCTTGGATACCCTCCTATGAACGGCATTTCGGCAAAGCTTGGTGCCTTTCCGACATATTTTAATTCAGTACATATTTGTAACATGTTCATTGCTAAACGAGTAAAATGCCCCTGAGGTAGTACTTTTGAAATGGAGGTATTTCTGTGGAGACCTCAGCGCACAGCTAGACAGAGCTACACCCAGCACACGGTTCCTGGAGCCTCTTATCTTTGCTTCTCAGGGTTAGCTTCAGCAGGATCGTGCTTTAAGGAGACAGGACTCCTGGAGGGTGCCAACACCTTGCCCTTTGTCCTCCTTTATGTCACGAAGATTCCTCCCACTTCAGGTGTTCATTCAGTCACTGGGCATGCTCTTGATGGGACTATGAGAAAATGCAGTCACAACATCTCTACAAAGGGTAGAGGAGAATCAGCCGAATGAGCACCCAGGACAACGTCATAGTCATGTCCTGTTAAGAAAGCATGCAATGGGCCGATGGCTCTGTGAGAACACACTTGTGAGAAAGGAGAAATCTGCTTGTGAGTCCCTTGTCGTCTTTGATACGGTCTACCTGTATGTGAATCTAGAACGCAAGAATGTGGCAGGGTTATTTCTGTGCCATGTTCTTGGCTCTTTCCAGCCATGCATGTGCCTCCCACCATGATCTGGAGCTATGATTTTAAACCCGGTGCTTGTGTTTGGAGGTTGGAGGATGGTGGTACACTTACTCACCTGTTTTCTCTGCGTGTCAGCGTGCCTGAAACCACGCTTCCCATTGTGTGGGTAGGAAGTCATACATTGGGAAAGTGCGAGGCTCTGTGGAGGATGGAGGAGCAGACGGGACATTTGGTAGGACCCGCCACACAGCAGACGTGATATATCTTTTCTGCAATTCCTAATTACTAACTGTACTCTTGGACAAGCCCCAACATTATTTATTCTGGTTTTATGTTCTTCAAATGGCCTTAGAAAAAAGCAAAACATCTCACATGTGACTCTCTACGGACCGTAGTATTCAGACTTTGCTAGGTTCTTGGGGTGGCAGATGGTAAAACATGAAGTCGTTCTGACTTTAAGTTGAACCCAATCCAATACTGGCTACATGTCAGTTTCTGGTAGTTCCAAATCCATTCCTGTCTCATTTCCTTCAGAGTGACTTCCCTTTAGAACTCTGCTAAATGATTAATTGGATTCACTGAGTGGGTGACGTTCTCAATCCTCCCTTGCCTCCTTTGTGTGATGGGAAAACGCTGAGACAATAGACAAAGCCCAGCTCGCCGTGGGCAGTGGAGGCTCCAAGTAGGAAAGGCCTCTGTTCCGTGTTGCCATGGGCACCTTGGTGTCGAGTGCTCAATCTCGGCATGACACTTCTTCTAGATGCAGGCAAGAGACATGCCATTATTTCCGAATTGATATATGTAACATGTAATGGATATCTTTAATTTTTAAAGTTCATATAAGAATCCATCACTTAACTTATTAGGCGTTTGTGTGCTTGGAGGGCCTCGCTGTGTCTCGTCACTTCCATTGAAGTGACTCCACTCGTTTTTTTGTGGATGTGTGTGTAAATTTAACATCTAGAGGACTTCACTTTATCTCAAAGGCAAGGCGGCTGTGGAGACAAAGCAAACAAACAAAAACCCTGCTCTTCCTGTTTTCCTAGCAATCCCCGTTATTCTCCCCTGTTGGTTCAGCTCCTGCCTCTATTCTGCCTCAAGGTCACCTCTTCCTTGTTAAGGCAACTCTGGGGATTTTGCTTATCAGAGTCTCCACCAGTCCCAACAGCTGGAACAAGAGCCAAGCAAATAGAAAGAGTGGATTTGCCGTGAGTTGCAAAACCATGTGGCTGAGGCCCCGATGCTGACACAGCTTCCCTGAAGATGCCTCCCTTACTGCCTCCTTGCAAGCTGGAAGGGCACTTTGGAAGACCCTGTTCTCTCTGCAGCCATGAGTTGCCACTGTGCCTCATTGTCCTTTTTACCAGGTGAACAACAGCCAGGAGATTACAAGGTAGAACAGAAATCACCCTTCACCACCAAATACGCAAGACCCCAGAGAGCTTGGAGGGCAGCCAAGCAAAGAATTCTAATGCAGTGTAATTATTTCAGGGTAGCCGGGAGAGGAAGAGGCCTGTGGTGGCTTGACAGTATCTAAAGTCATGGCGGAGGCAAACCTCTGAGTGCGAGCTGCTAAACTGGGTTAAGTGATGCCTAAGGCCCACCCTAAATGTGGGTGGTACCATCCCCATGGATGGAGATCCCAGACCAGATAAAAAGAGACAGGCCATCTGGACACTGCCATTCATTGCTCTGTGCCCATGCCTGGACAGAACGTGCCCTGCTATCTCACACTCCCAGCCTATTATAGTAGCCTATTTACCATGCCTTCCCAGCCAGGGTGGACAGTACCCTAAAACTACAACCCCAAATACCCTTCTTCCTTAGTGTGCTTCCGTCACAGCAACAAGGGATAACTAGTCCATGGCTGCAGCTGGAGGACCTTGATGAAGCTGGGCCATTAGCATTAGGCCCTCTCTAAACCACTCAAGGTTAGCACAGGCTGGAAACGCTCATGCCCAGCTGCTAGACGTTTGTAAAACCCTTCCAAATGACCATTCTCTCTTTTTGTCCTCACCCAATCCCTCTGAATCCGGCTCCTGTCCCAACCCATTCTTACCAAAAAAGAACGAATCCTCAGAGAATTTGTCCCAGAGACATCAGAGAGTGTGTCTCAGCACAAGCTTCCACAGCGTGTCACAGCGACCTCATATTCAGTCTTCACACACAGAACTTCCCCCTTCCCCACTACAGGGCACGGCCTTATGTTCATTTAAAATATACAGGAGTCTAACTGCAGACACTGCTTCCCACTGGTCTGGCCTGCTTAAGTATGGAGGGCGGTTCCTGAGACTTTTGCACCAGTAAGCAAGACCCTTCTTGGCAAGCCTTGATGCCAGCTACATACATGTTCCTGGTGTAGGAGGTCCTTCTCTATTTCTGTTGCTTTCATTGGTTGAATAAAGAGACTGCCTTGGCCTTTTGATAGGGCAGCCCTTAGGTGGGAGGAGTAGACAGAACAGAATGCTGGGAAGAAGACAGAGGGAGACGCCGCCATGAAATTGCCAGAGTCAGACATGCTGAATCTTTCCTGGTAAGCCACGATCTCGTGGTAAACACAGATAAATAGAAATGGGTTAGATCAAGATGTGAGAGTTGGCCAAGAAGAGGCTAGATATAATAGGCCAGGCAGTGTTTTAAATGAATACAGTTTCTTTGTAATTATTTCGGGTATAAGTTAGCTGTGTGACCAGGAGCAGGGCAGCGGGACCACGGCCCACCCGCCCCTCTCATTACTACATGTTCCCCTAGAGGGTGGGAGTCCCTGTGGCCTGTTAGAATCAAAGAAGGATCTGCAGCAACTTTGGTTTGAGATTTCCTATAAATGGAAAGAAAAGCAAATACCATGAGTACATATACGATGCATATGTAGTGCAGTGTGACATCTTACTATTTTAAAACTTAAGGGGGAAAAATGGTGTTTCCCATCCTGGCAAGAGCAGCCCAATTTTGGCTTAGGCTGTGCTCACTGAAGTCCCCTGATCTCCCTCTAGCGTTCCCAGCTTAGTACTGCACTGCTCACTGAGACTTCAAAACTGTGTGTTCCACGAAACATCCAAAGCCTTGAACACCATGAGTGGCTAGCCTACCTGACCATGGGCAAATTATGGTTCCTGCCTTCGGGAACTTGGGTCTCTGCTGAGAAGACCACCTTGCTCTGTTAGCCCCGGGCACATCGAGCACCTTTGTTCCTCGGAACCCAGTCCTCTCATTGAGCCCAGGTTTCTCAGGTGCTGCTCACCCAGCTGCTTTTGTTGGAAATCCCAGGCATGGCCAGGAGGGCAGGAGGAAGGCATCCAGGGCAGACAAAAGAGGAAAAGAAGGCTCCCTCCTGATCACCGTTCCGTAACTGGCAGCTGTATAGTCTGGCTAGCGAGAGGTGCTTAACTTGCTTTATGAGGAGCAAGGTGCCAAAGAAAACAGTTGGCAGCAAGTTACTGGGATCAATGCTCTCTAGTGAAAGAAAAGAATTACACGTGCACTGAGTGGGAACATGGGAATATATTCCTAAAAACCCTTAGTTTTCAGAGTGGGCAAATGGGACCAGAGACACATGGGTGTCATTCACGAGCATATACCAAAGCTGGAAGAATTGTGAAGACACCCGTGAAGATCAGGAGTGGGGTGTTGTGGAGAGGAGAAGTAAAGGTGTGGTTTAACTTTAGAGGTGGGAGGGAGCACTCTGGACTGCCTGGGATGGGGAGGTGTCGGATGGATGTGTTGGCGAGAGAGAGCATGAGGCAAATTACTCACAGATGCACCCTGGAAACACCTCACCAGCTGGGTGGGAGTAAACAGTAGGAGGTTAGAAGTCAGCTGGAGTAGGAGGTGTCAATGCTAACAGGCTTTATACTAACAGGCGAATGAGTCTTTCAGTAAATACAGGGTTGTGTGTGAACAGTGCCGCAAAGGCTTTTCTGTCTGAAATAGGAATGAGAGCCCTCTGAAACAGCCCTGGAATCTAAAGCCAGAGTTCCCAGAAATCTGCAAAACTGAAAGGGATAATTACCCATCGCTAAAGCCACCCTGAGTTCAGCAGGGAAGAGATCCTCACTGGCTGACATTCAGACTGCCTGTTTAAAAGACAGTCCTTAGCCCTTCTGAGACCCCAGGAGGGAGTGCATTCATAGACATGCTCCTGCGGAGAGACAGATGAGGAAGGCAAAGCCAGGACCCATAGAACAGTCAGTAGTTAAAACCCATAAAGATATGGATGAGCAGGGGTGGGTGCCTTTGTGTTATTTATTGACCTGAGGCCATGAAGTCCAACCCCTACAAGGTTTCAGAGAGACAACACAGGTTCATAATGGTTTTTCTTTCCAAACACCACCACCAATATAAAACTCTGACATCAGCCCTCAATACTGCCAGATGTTGGAAGCTGGGGGAGATTTTGTTAACGAGCATGTTACTTTTAGACAAAGGTAAACTACTGGAACAATTCCTTGGAAAACGAAGTCATTATATTCTTGACGCTCATGGCTATAGATAGCGCCCGAAAGTAATTCTTATAGAGGAGTCCCTGTTAAGGCTGGAATCCAGTCTTTAAAAACGAGAGAAGCAAATGCCTTTGGTGAAGCACACAGAGCCTTTGCTGGAGACCAGAACTCATCACTATGGTCAGACATGGATTGTTCACCATGTAGCATAGTCTACCGGCAGTTCCTAGAAAGGAGACATGTTTGCATTTCCAAACCTGTGCCACCCTGTGGGAGGTGTTCTACATTTATCCCTCCACCTGGATGCCAACCAATATACCCATTCACCTGCATGTCAACCAATACATCCCACCTCATGGGTGCCAACCAACCTATCCATCCACCTGGATGTCAACCAACTCACCCATCCACCTGGATGTCAACCAACCCATCCATCCACCCAGATGTCAAGCAATGTACTCATCCACCTGGATGTCAATGAACCCATTCATCTGGATGTCAACCAATCCACCCATCCATGTGGACATGAAACAACCCAACCATTCAACTGGTAAATAACCAATCCACCAATTCACTTGGGTGTCAACTAATCTTTCCCCCTATTTGGATGTCAACCAACCCATCTCTCCAACCATTCTCTGGGCCTTTTTGCTGTAATTTTTCTTCTAGACATTTCATGTCTTTCCCCAAAGGAAGCCTTAAAGTCCGTTCTTTAGTATAGGAACATTTGTTCATCAAAACACTGCTAGCATCCCTTACAAGGATACCAGAACAGATACTTAAGGAATTAACATAGCATTTTTTATACTGAACCACAATCAGTTCTGATTAACAAAAAATAATAGTTTTCTATTAGCCTAGGCTAGATGAGAAGGTACCTCAAGCACACACTGCAACAGGCATTTAGAAGTTTCTTTTGCTAAAAATCTTGAATCCTTATTTTGGCCCTCAGGTAATCAAAAGTAGAATGGAAACCAGACATCTCTGCCCTAATTTGTGACTGTCTGTCTCCTTTATTTTACTTAAAGGCACACAGATCATACACTGACCTAAATCTTTACTCTTTGTGAATTCGAGGAAGAGTAAAATCTCACAGGACAGAATACTCTCCCAGATGACAGGGAGGCTGCAACCTGGAACAGGACACCCATTTGCTGAGGACCACCTTGACCCTTGAGCAACTGTGACTTCCGAGGACCACCTTGACCCTCGAGCAACCATGACTTCCGAGGATCACCTTGCAGAACTGAAGTAGAATCAGTGTTCAAGGAGACCGCACCTAGACCAGCTTCCGAGTGATACACACCTCCTGTGTTCTCATCATCCACTGCTCAAACCTGAAGCTCATGTCAGGATCCCCAAGATGGACTTGGGGTGCTGGTCAGGTACCTGAACCTACAGAGGTTGCTGGCTCAGGCTTTGGCCCTAAGGGAGCATAACTGTTCACTGACTGCCTTTGTCCCTTTTCTCTGCCATATTGATAGTTGTCAAACTGTCCCCTGAAAAATGGGCCACCCAAATGAACTCACAGGTAGGGAAATTAACAAAGCCAACTGAAGAGTGCTAACCCCACCATTCACAAAGAATCAGCAACTCCCCTCTAAATTATAGCACAGTGACCGAGCCAAACACGACAGCTAGCATCTGCTAATCCAAATATTTGGTAGTGAGAAGATTTGACATCTAGAATCAGAAAGAACATGTTAAAGTAAAACCCAGTTCTCACCTCAAAAGGAATAAGAGGTGGTTTATTCTGGAGCCAAATATGAATGACTACAACCCCCCAAAAGATTCAGGCTTTCCCAGATACCACACTCCACTGCGGAGGTGGTTACAGGGGATTTTGTTTAGTTATATAACAAAGGAAGACATTAACCAAAAGATTTACCCAATTAAGTGGAAGAGGACCTGGGAAGGCAGAACACAGCAAGGGTGACTACTCCTAGGGGCCTCAGATCCCATGGCACTAACGTTTGGAAAGGCAGAGGTGAGTGGTGTGCTAAGGACACATTTTAAAGTCTTGCCAGACCCAGTGACATTAGGTCAGGGACAGGGATATACAGTAGATGACTTTCAAATAGAATAAACCCAGCCCAGGATAATTCAACTCTAGTCTGTAACATTGTAACTCACTATTACACTCAAATTTAGTCATTTGTCCTCACAGAATCTCTGTCTGTCTGTCTGTCTATCCATCATCTATCTGTCTGTCTATCTGTCTGTCTGTCTGTCTATCTATCTAATTTTTATCACAAGTATTTTGCCTACATGTATGTTTATGTACCACACGTATGCCTCTTACCCTGGAAACCAGAGCAGGGTGTTGGATTCTGTGGGAACTATAGTTACAGATGGGTGAGAGCCACCACGTAGGCACTGGGAATTGAACTCAGCTCTTCTGCCACAGCAGTTGGCGCTCTTCAGTGCGAAAGCCCTCTCCAGCCCCGTGGATCTGCAGAACGTTTAAGACAGGTACAGTTCTTCTTTCCCTTTTATGTTTCTGCTGGGAACTCTAGTTCACAGAGCTGTAAATGGACATTCAATAGACAAACAGCGTGTTATGGATGAAGCCCATAACGTTCTTGCGATCATTGACTCAATTTAAAAGAAAGCGTAGCTCCTCTCAGAGCTCATTGCGGAGTGATCCGGCACACAAGTGCAGGCCCCTTAGGAGAAGTAATTTAAGGGCTGCCAGGTTGATAGCTGCACTGAGGGTGATGGAAACAGGACCAGGGTCTTCCTGATGAGCAACACAGGCAGGTGCCCCCAGGCCTCATTGTTCTCACGGCCACAGCACATCTAACTCTCGACTGTTCTAGAAGCAAGATCAATGTCTCACAAGCTTTCTTAACTCCTAGGATGTGTCTTGTGAAACAAAGCCATGCTCCTTAGAATACACTCCTCAATTCTCATTCCTCCACATGGGCTTTTCCCTTTACCCCAGGCTAGCTTCTGGGCATCCAGGGCTTCACTAGCTAAGGGAAGTGGAGAAAGTTCAATGTCGCTTGTCAGTCCTTTGAAGTTCTCTCTCCAGCCAAGTGCCTCAGGTGTAGGCAGTGTTCTTTCCGCACCCACTTTGGTGCTCAGAGCCACGATTTGCTCTAGCTGTGAGATGAGAGAAAGATGGAGGGGGGAGGCTGATGCTGAATGCACATAAGGGAGAGGGGAGGGGAGGAAACACGAGTCAAATAATCCAAGCTGACTCAGAAAAGAGCATTCTAAGGGTTTTCTTTATAAAGGGGAAAACTTATGGGACAGGAATGGGGGTCCAACCTCAAGGTGTGGAGTGCGGGAAGAAGAGAGTCACCTGGGTGGGACTGCGGCTTTGGGGGTACCCAAAAGTCACTCCCCAACCTGGTCCAGCTTCTTAAAGGCCATTGGCTGAAGGAGGTTCCCCATCAGGAGGCGAAGATGGAGGTGAGTGGGAGGGAGGCAGAGACCAGGGTGGAGATTCGGTAAGTAGTGGGGAGAGGGTTGGGTCTGTCTTTTCTTATATCAACTATAAACGCACTCCAAGGCTTGATCCTCGGGACTCCTTCCCTCCAAAGGCCCCACCTCCTAGTGCTGTCTCATTGATGAAGACCGAGTTTCACGATGAATGCAGAGGAGAACCCACAGACCCGTCAAAAGTAACAAGTTCAAGGCCTTGTCCTACATGAGCGCCCAGAGGAAGCTTGGCTCCTGTACCGATCAGTAAACTGCCGGGAGTTGGCCTCTTTACCCAGGAACGGGCATGCCGCAGCGGTGCCAAGGGCAAGCCTCCTACACCTTCTTAGTGTGGGAGCAGAGAGCTAAGGGCTACACTGTAGTCTCAGGACTGGGACACTGTCCTGGGAATTAGGAGGAAGTGGTCAAGTCTGCAGGCCTGAGACTTGTGCCCAAATTCCTCTAAGCACAAGTTCTATATTCAGTGTAGAAACATTTAGAATAATCTGGAAACTCAATACCATATTGCAAACAAATATGACTATTGCTACTAGGAATTTTGCCCAGATGAATCTACAGTTTCCTTCAGTGGGAAGAAAAATGTAGTGGCATTTCATTTGTATTTTAATAAATAAAGCTTGCCTGACGATCAGAAGAGTAAAACAGCCGCAGTAGCCAAGAGTACAGACCAGGCAGTGGTGACACACACCTTTAATCCCAGTAGCCACACTAGTTTGCCACAGGAACCAGGTGATAGTGGTGCACACCTTTAATCCCAGCCCTAGAGAGGAATATAAGATGGGAGGAGACAGCTCTCACACACATCTCATTCTGAGATTCCCAGAGGCAGGATCGCCATTTCAGACTGAGGGAAAGGGAAGAGCCAGTGGGTGGCTGCTTCGTTTTTTGTATCTTCAGGTTGAAGCCCAGCATCTGTCTCTGAGCCTTTATTAGTTGTGCTTCAGGAACAAGTTCACTTTTTCTATTTCGTGTGCAGGCAATAACTCTCTGTGTAGCAAAAAAAAGTATCCTGTACCACTTACGAGAAAATCCACATCTACTATGAGAGAACCCGATGTAAGTTCAGGTCATTTACCCTCAGCGCAGTAACATCTTACAATAATAGAATGTTGTGTAGCTTGGGTTTTAAGAAATTTCCCCCTCTTCTGCCATCTCATACCACACTCCCAAATCCATCAAATACAGGCTGGAAACCTTGGGATTTAATTGCATTCCTTCATAGGCCACATCTCTCCAAAGAAACCCCACGGGCTGGGTAGGAGCACACAGACACAATAATCTTTGACCAGCCTCTCAGGAAAGCTGTCCTTCTGCCTGGCTATTTTATATGGGTCAAATCACCTGCATGCTGTGTTCAAAGTCGTGTGAGAATCTGCCAACTACAAAGCACCTGGTATCACATCGCATTTTATTCACAAAGCCAGAAAAAAAAATCCTCAAGGTGAAAATTCAGTCAAAAAAAATGTATCATTTAATGAGACCCACTGAAAGATAAAGAGCCAAGATAGATGAATGCTTACACAAATACCGTAAATAGACACATGATATGCATTTGAGGCAATGTTGTTTTCAGTAGCAGGACACTGTCACGGGCTACATTTGCTGAGTCTCCCCCGGCAACTTTAAATTGAAAAGGAGATGGTTCAGCCATTGGTACAATGGTTGCTAAGGTTCAAAGCATCTTCACTTCAAAGTCCTGGAATTTCTAACAGAGTCAAAGAGTCAATCTGGACACGGAGTCTCCTGTCCCCTCTTCCCCTTACCGTTCACATTGGTATTTTTGACCATTCTGTTTGCCTCCGAGGGATCTATTTTTAAACATAGTAAAATTGGTAGTAGCACATATTTTCTAAAGAGAAGAGACAGGACTCCACAAAGGCAAAGTCTCCCGAGTGCAGAAGAATCCATGGAAGCAGCATGAATAGCGGTGTGAACAAAGGGACGGTACCGCCGCTCCCAAGGTGCTGGTGCTGCTCCATGCTCCTTGGATGCAGACTAGATGTGATAACTCTGTGAAACAGGCACCTGGCACCATCATCCTCATCTCTGAAGATTCAGCCTGAACTCTGCCTCTAATGTCAGAATCCCAGCAAACTAATGTCAAAGGTTGATCAACCTGAGAGCCACCATGCACACGGCCCGTTTGACAAAGGCTAGACTCAGGGGCAATTTCTCTTCATCAGCCCTTACTGCCCACAATTTCCGGACAATGAAGTAAAAAACTGCCTGGAATCAAAAGTGCCAGAACGTGTAACCTTGCAGGGTTAAGGGTAATGGTAAATGGGAATCTACAATGATGCTAACTTTGTTTCAACAATTTTGTTTAAGTAAGTCCAAGGACTGGGCTGTGCAGAAGGCAGGCCGTAGTCTGCCCAAACCTGCCGCAGAAAATGGAGAACATTCCCCAAACTTTAAGTTCGCTCTACTCACATTGGCCTTTCTGAATGGATCTTCTTTCTTTCTTTTTTTTCCTTAAACAAGTAGGTGAAGGATCTGAGTGAGGACCTTGTTTCGTCTCAGAACACAAGACCAAGAGAGGGCAGCTTTATGAGACAGGCAGACAATCTCACTGACTGCTGGAAGAAGTGATTTAGAAGCAGAAAGAAAAGCAAACACTTCGGAGTCTGGGGAATTCACAGAAACCTCAAGGAAGCATGTGATTTTTTTTTTTTTTTTGGTGTGCCATTGAGTGAGATTTGAGTTCATTTCATGCCCTCTCAGATTCCAGGCACGTTTTCATCTTAAACATGACAAGACTGTGGCCGGCTACAGTGTGAGAACAACTCTTCCCGCGGCAGCTACAGACTGGAGGTGTCTGCACAGAGGGCAGAGGAATCCCAGGCAGCACGCTTCTGTGTTCCGGCTGTTCATACACGGGTTTCCTGTGCTGGTCTGAAAGCAGGGAGAGCACCACACAGAAAATAATTTTACTCTACATTCCGACGAGTTAAAGTCACAGAGTGAGGTAGGCGTGACTCCCCAGGCTCCGTCAGAAGTGCACACGCACCGTGAGCACTGCCAACTTTCCCAGAAGTAGAATGTCTAGCCACAGACGACCAAAAATCAATGAAAAGGCAAGAAAAGGCCTCCAACTACCAGGAGAACAGCAGCATTTTAAAATATAGTTTCCTACCGTGGAAAGAAAACTCAATTTCAGTTTGCTTTATCCTTTGAATTCGAGTTTTTAAGATGATGGAAACAGAAAAATCTTTCAATATCAGATACCACAAATAAGAATCTCACTGTTTGATTGGGGGGCTTCACCCCAGTGCCCTGGCATCCATTTTTGAATGTTGGGTAGCAAGCTCCATTTCAAAGCTCCCTCCCCTGAGGGTGGCCGCAGTCCAAACTCCACCTCCTAAAAAGCCTACCAAGGATGGTCAAGACCACTCCCACAGGCTATTTAAACTGTCCCCCAGTGAATGAACCCGTGGTCTCCCCCTTTCCCTCTCTGGTGTATGTTCTCCTCCCCCTACTCCATGTTTCCCCGGGGGCCACCCAGGAGTGCTACCTGTTGTACTTTTTGGCACGAGTGGAAAAGACACGAGCCACGAATGAACGAACCCACACAGGAGTTTATTAGAGGGGGTGTGCTCACGGGCCTGAGGAAACGTGAGGAGAGGGGGAGGAGAAAGAGAGCAGGGGAATGGGGCCTCTGACTTTTAAAGGCCGCTCTGCTCATGCGCGTCAGACGCTGGTGATGCAAATGGCGGGCGACCCAGGCTTCGCACATGCGCACAGGGGTGGGGATAGCCACGCATGCGCGAGCACGGGTCACACACCCCAAGAGGCTGCCTTTTTTGACCCAGGGGTGGGGCTTCACGGGCGGCCAAATGACAACATTACCATCCATTAAACCTGGGCATCTGTCTTTTCCAGAACTCTGTGGAACTCCCATCTGCACAGATCAAAACCACTTCCTGACAGCAACAAGTTGACCACAAAGAAAGTATGGCTGACAGAGGCAGCAACACAGAGGGGTTTAAGAGCAAGAAAAGGCAGGAGAAAAATCCCAGCACGTCTCATGCCTGGGAGCAATACTCTCTGTGGTGGACTAGACACATAAAGAATTTGGTTCTTCTCTTGGAGTTACAATGGTATTGACAGAAGCAAAGTAAGGGCCATGTGTGTACTCAACAGAATGGACGACAGAGGCGGGGAAAGGCTCGGAGAGGGAGCTACACCTTCACACTCACTGCGGTAGCAATAGACCATGTCTGGAGGCGGAGCTGCAGGACTGGAGTCTTACTTCGGGATCTGGAGGCACAGCCCAATAATCCTGTACCCAGAGACAGGTCAGACTGTGTCCTGGGCACAAAGCAGTCAACAACAAAGACACATGATGAGCCTTCAATGGTGCTCGGGTCATGTTACCCTGAAGTCCACACCCTCTCTTACGCAGGTGACAACTGTCTCAGTTGTGGGTTTGTTCTGATGCTGCTAAGGGATGCATTCACAGTGGGGGTTGTCATTTCCTAGTGGCAAAGGTGAAAAAAAAACAGGCGCTTTAGAATCAGGGGTCCCACGGGGAGCATCATCTGTGCTGAGAATGGGGTACTTGAAAAGATGTTGGACCCTTCTGCAGAACACACACAGCCTTGAACTACATCGTCTATGATCTACAGCTGTTTAATACGAGGCATATGCGTTCCTGGGAAAAAGTGGTATTTTTCAGTACAGGCTTCAATCTCAGATCACAGCAAAGAATTTGTTAATGCACACATACAGAAAAATCTCCTTTGTCAATCAGAATGTTGCCTGTATTTCCATACTGAGGAAGATTTTTCAGAGAAGGGAGGGTTTTTCTTTTTTAATTTTGTTTTAATCAGAAATAAGAATTTAAAAAGGAAGGGTTCATGGCACTGAGCTGAGAAGATTGGGAAAAAAACAACCCAACAAAGAACAATCAAAATACATTTGAAAGTTAAAATGGGGAGATGAGAACCCACTTGTAGGGCCAGAAAGGTTATCCCTACTTTTCCAGGAGGAAGATTAAGCCAGCATGGACCCACTTACCCCAGTGAAAACAGAGGCTCAAACACGGAGGAAAGCAGAACTCAGAACCAGGATCTCTGCTGTGTGGAAGGCTCCAGTCCTTCTGCCGCCCCTCCCCCCACTTAGCTGAGGAAAGGTTCCTGCAGGTCAAAGTCGGACTTAAGAGAAAGCCATTCCCAAAAAAGCACTGCTCTGGACAACTCAGTGGCAGCCCCCACTCTGTCCCACAGCAGCCGGCCACTGGTTCCTTTGTGACCTTGTGCAGCTCTTTAATTGACGTGAAGCCATGACGCAGCCTGGGCAAGGTCAAAAGACAGGGCCTGGGTCTGTGAGTGACCGACCTGAGTGTGTCTTTTGATGTCTAGAAATATTCTGAGTAACCAGAGTAATGGGCACCAAACTTACAGTAAGTTCAGAGTTTACTGGCAAGAGAACAACAAGGGATGATTTGGAAGACAGGGACAGACTCAGTTGCAGGGATGGACTGGGTGCAGGGACAGACCTGCTGCAGGTGAAGAGAAATGCAATGTACATCAGCATTTTATTTTTTGCCAGAGAGATCTGAGTCTGCCTAAGATTTGTGTGAAACCGCCACAGAAGGCGGAGGAGACCAGCACCCAGAGTGGAGGGTCAAGAGCTGAAAAGTCCCGTTACTCCAGGCTGAATGAGCCATCTGATGGCGCAGTGTTCTCTCTCCCCTCCCACATCTCATCAGCATGAGAGCCACTTAGGGACTCAATCTCACACAGTACACAGAACCGTTTTCCAAGAAACAGCAGCAAGCTAAGCCAGGTTCTTCACAGAAACTATCAGACAATTGTCTGTGTAGTCATGCGGGGGGGGGGAGGGGAGATGAACTGGTCCCATGAATCCCTTCAATTCTGTTAAAAGAATCCAACATGCCCGATGCTCCGGAGGAAACCAGAGCAGGGCTGACATGGCCAGTGTGTTCTGTGCACTTACAGCCCAGGGCTGGGTGGCCTCTGTGACTTTTCAATGAAACAGATAAGAATCTGTGGATAAAAAACAGCCAGCTAACTTCATAGTAGAGAAGGAATTGCACAAAAGACAAATTCTCTATGGAAGTCAGGATTTTGACATGTGTATTTTAGAAAACCTTTGACCACCAAAATTGCCACGAAGCATATAAATTGAATTCATAGAAGAGAGTCCAAAGACACCTTTCAGTCAGAGAAGAATGTAACTGAGCACAAGGAAACAACAATATCTTCCTCAGACTCAATTTCTTCCATTTATAACATCATGGACATTTTCATATTCTTCCTAACACAGACATCTCAAAGCAAGCCTGGTATTTACTGAGTACTTACAACCATAATGCATAGGGCAGGGTATGGCACAAAACCCACCCTGTCCTCCTCAGCACTCTACTGTGCAAAGTGGGCTTGACCAGACTCCCAGGGCTGTGTCAAAGGAAGCATGAAAGTGTCAGGGGCTAGAGCGCCAAGGTTGCCCGAAATCTCAGAAGCCAAGCGTACAGCGGGGGAATTCCAGTGTTGATCAGCTAGAGCCAGTACACTGACTCCCAGATGCCAAGGTATTTGTTTAGAGATGGCAGGATGCTAATGTCATGACTGGCAATGTGGGGTGGGGGTGGGGGTGGGGGTTGCACTCGGAAGGGTTTACATAAACTAACTAAGATGCAAGAGGAGGCTTAGCTGAGGGAAAAGCATCCTCTGGGTGATTAACAGACAGTATGGACCCAAATCATCTAGATCCAAGGACACTGAACACATCTGAGCTCTCACTGCTCCATGGTGGGGGCAGTGCTCACGGCAGGCAAGATCAGGCACCTGAGTACATTATAGAATATGGGCTTCTGTTAGACAATTCTTGAGGAAGGCAAGGACACAGGAATGATGGGATTGAAGACTGTTGGGACATGGGGTTAATTCTCCTCTTGTGTATCTTGACAAAGCTTACACCTAAGGAAGACAAGAGGGAGGTTAAGGCTGTGGATGGTCATTTACAAGGCGTTCGCACAACTTCTGACATCATAGATTAGTCTCCATCACTATCCCAGAGTGGTCCTGATGGTGTCGGCTGCCATCAATTATTCAGGTTCACTAGGAGAACCTGTGGGCCAGCTCTGCCCACCAAGGAGCTCCTGGGAACCTGGGATCATCAGCTCTCTGTGAGATTGTAGGAGAGGCATCATCACAGGGCAGGAGCAATAGATAAAAGCAAGCTTTGTGTGATCAGGCGAAGGAGCTGCTGTGGTGACCCCTACCTTGAAGATGGTGTTTAGTGAGCTCATTGAGGGGTCTCACTGGTTAACCAAGAGTATACAGTAACTTCCCAGTGTCATGGATCAAAATTCGCCAACATGTAAACATTGTCATTGGCATCTATGCAAGAAAACCATTTATCTGACAACCTCAGACCAGGTTGTCCCATATGGAGCTGTGTCCCAGCTGTGCCCATATCTAGGACTTGGGGTGTCCTGGATTGTCACTGGGATTGACACTGGGATTGTCAGCAGCATGGCAGAGCAAAGCTTGCAGCCTCCCCTGGGTGTCTTCTGTCAGGATGCCTTCCACCTTCTTCTGCCAGCCTAGCCAGCCCTGGCCTTCCTGCTTCCACAATCGGACACAAGCAAAGCACACTCGTATAGAAACCCATGTTTCACGCTGGCCCTTGAGTGCATCTGTCTATTGGAATCCTTCCGTGTGAGCCA
Source organism: Ondatra zibethicus (assembly GCA_004026605.1). Classification (NCBI taxonomy): domain Eukaryota; kingdom Metazoa; phylum Chordata; class Mammalia; order Rodentia; family Cricetidae; genus Ondatra; species Ondatra zibethicus. The sequence goes on along the minus strand of PVIU01003914.1, from coordinate 58,552 downwards.
TCCTACTCCATGGCTGTTGACAACTTCCCGTCATGGTGACACTGGCCAGTTCACGTCTCTCTTGCTGTATTTGTCCCTACTTACAAATATAAGTTCTATATTTACTCAGTTTTAAGAGAGTATTTCTGGCCTGGAAAGCATTGAGATCACTGAGTGAACGCCCAGTTCCTGTTTACTACTAGTTAAAGATGTCAAACTCCATCCCGATCAGGAGAGTACAAGATGCAGCCACCAAACCGACTCAGCTTTAGCATGGCCATATAGGTGGAATATTTTATTTTGAGGTCATTTTAACTAAAATATTAAATATAAATATTCTGGAGACAGAAGATTATGACTAGTCATATAAAAATCATCCACTACAACAGGAGCTTGGCATCCCTTCTTTAGCAGAGAGTAGCCTCTACCATAAAGCACTGTGGAGAAGGGCCCTACACGGGCACCAACATTTCATTAGAGGGAGTTCCAGCAGTCATCCACAGACTGACACATATGCACACTCTCACAAATACACACACACACACACACTTACACACAAACATACATTTGCAAACATGTTCCCGTGAAGACAGCTCGACACCCTTTATCATTTAGCCAAATCCATGTACGCATAGAGTACAGATGCTGGCGGGTCCGACTCCCTCCCTCAGACTGGATAGCTGTCCTGAGGCGTGGCAGGCTCCGTGCTCTCTGTCTCCCTTCTCTCAGCCAGGTTACACTCGGAGTCAGGACCTTTTCCAAATTTTCTAGAAAAAAGACAGACTCAAGGGCCAAATAAAAGCCCATTTAACTTCTTTCTATTTGAAACTTCAAAGTAGGTCATTTACACAGTGAACAGGGTGAGGGGGTAAAGAGACAAGAGCAGACAAAGACGGAGGCTTAACAAAGTCAGCTGAAATCCGAGTACTTTTTCCTTTCTCTATAACACACTGCCCCGGATTGTCAGAAGAATAAGTCGTAAAATTGGATTTTGTTGTTGTTTCCTTCCCATCATTATGAAAGGCCATTGACTGGAAACCAAAAAATGGAAAAGAAAAATAACCCAGTGCCCAAAGGAAAAGCTGGGGATGCAGCCACTCACAAGCCTGAGAACTTGACAGCTCTCATCTGAAAAGCTAAGGACTCAATAGCTAGCATCTGCTGAGCTCAGCATTCTACCGTTTTCAGAACGAGGCTGGATGCTCCTCTTTTGTGTTTAGGGTGAAGCTGACTTCTTAACAACCAACCCCACTCTCTGAAAGACTGCAGGACAGAATCATCTTCATCTCTGGACTGCAGTACCTCTTCCACGCCTCCTGTTGCCTTGCTGGCATGACTTCCCAACATGCGATTGGCTCAGAGACCCAGATGTGGAAGTGCCGTTGGAGGGCCCCCTCCAAGGTTTGGACCAACTGCAGAGAGGTGCAGGTTGGTTGAACCAGGGCCTGCAAGGGAATAAGAGCTAAAATGCTGTGTGGCCCATGCCCCATGGAGATTCATTTAGGTCCATGTGTAACACGAGCAGAATCTCTTTATCTTCAGCAACTCCATGATGCCCTTGATGCATCATTGGTCCCCTGGGCCACCATAACACAGCAGCACAAACCAGAAACCTATTCCAGAGGTGATCTCTGATGCATTTGTCAGATGCTCTGGCTCTGACTCTACAGTTAAGGTCTATGCTCCGGCCCTAGGCCCTGGAGAGGAATCCATCCCCACCTTTCCTAGTTTCTGGCAGAGGAAAGCAATCCCTGACATTCCTTGGTTTACAGAGTACGGTTCTGCCTCCTCCTCCATCTCAGCATGGCCTCCCTTGCTGCCTCTTCTGTCTGGGTATCTTTGCAAGTTTTTTTCTCTGTGTGGACCTAGTACCTCACTTTCTTCTTCATCTACGGACTCTGGTGATTGGATGGGATCCGGGCTCACCCTAATCCAGCATGAGCACTAAATCTGAAAGCCTTATTTGCAAATATGCTCCCATACACAAGTAAGATCGCCTAAGGGCTCAGCGTATTTTGAGGAAAGGCTTAAAAATTCAATCTGCATGTGCATGCCCAGGCTTGGAGCCCACAAAGGCCATCATCTCCACAGTGGGAGCTCACTAGGCACGGGAGGGGGCATAAAAATGGTACCATACTAAGCTACACATCCTATTAAACACAGTTTTAGGGACATTGCTCGATACTGTTATTTTTTTTTTAAGATTCTCAAGCCATTCTGTTATACAGCAGCAGCCAAGAACCACTGAAAAGATACAAATTTCAGGGGTTATTTTTGGTTTTTTATTTTAATGAAAGTGACTGACATTTTTAAATGGAATGGTTGCTTTCTTGGGATGCAACAGAAAATGTACTGGGAATACGATTTATGCTGAAAATATATTTTTTCTTTTTTAAAAAAACAGAGGGTTTCAGAAATGGCCTTCATGTACTCAAGGGTATCTCATTGATAAGGTTATGAATATTTGATACTTTTAAATTAGTATCTTATGCATTATGAAATAGTATCCTTCTCTCTCTCTCTCTCTCTCTCTCTCTCTCTGTGTGTGTGTGTGTGTGTGTGTTTTAGAGAATTTGATGTGACTGAATTCATGGCACCTGTTTCAAGGCTTGCCCATAGCTGCATATTTCTCCTTTTGCCCTGAAGTGATGAGAATATTGAACTGTCTTTGAACTATTCTTTCAGATTAACCTCAGTTTTCCAGGGTCATGATTCCACAAAGTACTTAATAATGGCTTCTGATCTTCTCAAATAGATAAATGTCATTTCTTGGTAAGAGAGACAGACATAGACTGGGTGAGAGGCCGAGAAAGAAAGACAGACATAAAAACAAAAACGCTACGAAAATGTTCCGTATACACCTCCCCGAATCTCTACAGAAATCCACGAAAGGTATCAAAAGTAATACTGAGCTTCGGTTTCTTCTTCTCATTTTCTTTGTTTTGGTGACTACTGGCTTACCGCAATCAGTCTGTGAAATAGTAAATTCCACGCATTTATTACAGGATGACATAAAGTATGATATGAAAGAGATACTGGTTTAGTATAATCCAAAGGAAAGACAAGAGTGAATTAATGGAGACACCATGGGTTTGCACATAAAGAGCCACAGCGTGGTAAAATGTGAGAAGCCAACCCCTAATGCAGAATTACGCTGAACCATTCACCAGGTCAGCAATAATAAAAAGACCATAGGACAGTTCAGGAGCAGGAGGCCTGGTTACCGAGGGCTGTGCAAGCTTCTCACAGAACTAGATCAAACGTGTGTGCCATCCAGAGCGGAATCCTTGAGGATGAGACCACATGGATCATGCCTAGGAAGACCATCACGGTACTGAGGCCACTTCCAATCAGGGTGCTTGTGTGTGCTTACTACCCCTGCAGCTCCTGGCTATTGCAGTCTGTACCATTACCTTAGCTGTGGAAGCCCACTTCTTCATTATTCAATAGCTATTCCTAGAGAGACCCTGCACTCTGAGGTTGCACATGTGACTATAGGAATTGCATGCAGCAGTTACTGTCCTTGCCACAAAACACCGACAACAACAGCATAGGACGGGGAAGGTCTGCGCATCTCACGGTTTTAGGTTACATGGTTGGAAAGTCCCAATGGCAGGAGTGTTAAGACCAGCTGGTCACAATGCATCCATCTTCGGCAAACGGAACGGGAGAGACGCTCCTGCTGGGCGCTTGTGAATGCTGCTCAAATAATCCAGTCTAGACACTCCCTCATGGCTGTACCCAGAGGTTTGTTTCCTGGGTGATTTTTATATCCTGCCGTGATGGTTATGAGTACTGATCATCGCACACGGCATGTGATTTTGGAAAGCCTCTTTGAGTTAGGACAATGTGCCACACAAGCACAGACACTTGGTAGGGGTGTCCTGTGTCGAAAGGACCCATGCTCATCCAGGCAATTCAGTGTGTACATGCCCTGGTTACAATGTGAAACAGGTTCCCTTTGATTTTCAAGTTTTCTGATGGGAATTGATGGTTTCTGCCACGGAAGAAGACAAATCAGAAGGAAAGATGGAGGCAGAGTGAAGTCGTTATTGGACACGGTGAGAATTAGCTCACAGTCTGCCATGCCTGGTGTGTGGGTACAGACTGTCAGGCCCTGCCAGGCTGAGGATAAGTGTGGAGGAATGCAGAGGGTGGGAGAGGTGAGCGAGTGGAAGGCTGGGCCTAGAAGCGCCAGCAGTCAAGTATTGAGCTGTGTCTGAGAGCCGAACAGGTGGTTTCTGCTGCAGTGTTTGGTTCCTAATCTTATATTTTGTGAAAGAACATGAGCCACAGGTGGATCACAGCTCTGTGTGCTGTTCTTTACAATCACCTCATCTGGGCTTTCTAGGAAGGTAATTTGATAAATTCTTATTTTCCTTAGCCTTTCTCGTATCCACTGCCGCCTCCCTTATAATCATTCATAGCGCCTTTGTGCGACTGTGATACAATAACCAAGGACGTGCATTACAAAATCATCCTGAAATATTCATCACTATGAGTATTTTTGTATTTTACCTTGATTTATCTCCCAAGCTTTTGCTAGTTAATGTAGATGGATAATTTCCTTCAGAACCCAGTGGTGAAAGTCCACGCAAAATTTTGCAAGCCCATTTGGATAGCAAAACTATAGTAAGTACTTGCTTATGAATGACAATATGCTTACACATTTAAAAGGTTGGAATGATAGACCAGCATTTCCATGTTCCCATGTTTTAAAAGGCTGGAATGGTAGACCAGCGTTTCCATGTTTTAAAAGGCTGGAATGATAGACCGCTGCTTCCATGTTCCCAGGTCTTCTTTCCCATTGCCCGCTGTGCTGTGAAGCTTGCGTTGGGATGACTGACCTCTGTACAACTCCTATAACTTTGAACTTAGCATCTTAAAATATGCCTACTGTTTTAAACTGCCATTTAAAAACATTATTTTCCCATCTACTAAACTAAGTGGTATTTATTACAAAAAAAAATACTTCTAAAACTAAGTATTGAGAGAAGTAAAATAGCACCTCGTCTCATTTTCTGTGCTGGATTTGAACCCACAACCTTCCTTCACTCCACAGCTGGGGGTCACACCAGCGTCTTCACCCTTGTGTCTTGTGGCCTTGTGGTAAGGAGAGACATTTGGACACGGAAGCGCGGCTTTCTTTGGTAATGTGACATGGGTGGAGAAAGCAGGTTCCCAGCTACCGCCGGAGGCGCCAGGAGGTTCTGGGAGTTTCGGCTAAAACTCATAAGCTCCCATCTCACCCCAGGTAAACAGCAACCCATACCACACGGCTTCCTCAGCTGGAGTCAACAGAATGGCAGCCTATGGGGCCAACCAAGCCCAGTTCATCTGCAACAAGTGCTCACAGCCCGGTGTTGTGGGAGCGCCATCCCTTTAGCCAATGATGTTTGGGGGAGACAATGACATGGGCATGGTTTTCCCTGGATATGTGACTGATAAAACTGAGGCGGGGTCGAGTTCTCTCTCTTGGGTGGTTGGAGCAGGAGCAGCATCGCCCTTGGGCAGAACGGCAGGACAGCGGCAGCTGGATCAGCAGCGGTGTCTGCCTTGTTTAGTATTCGTTAGTTTCTTCTTCTATCACACCCCTTAGTAAATTATTGACTAGACTTCTGTGGGATTCTGGGTCACCCTGTGTCAGTTCTTCAGGCAGGAGGCAAGAGGCCGTGGTCAACCAGGAGGGACTAGCGAGTTCATCCTGGAAATATCCTCACTAGCCTACTCTACAAATGAGAAGTTTGCAACCAATGGCCTTTTCATGGCTAATTCCCCTGGTTCTTCAATTGCTACAGTGCTGTAAAATTTCAAGTCTTGTTTTCTCTCCAAATGCTGCTTATATTTTAGGCACTGCAAAGACACAGACTATACCCAATAGCTTCAGGGAGTGGACTGAAGTTAACAGGCTACAGGAAGTGCCAGTGTTGGGGGGACCCCAACCCTGTACCACAAAGGTGAAGGTGACATTGAGTCACTGATTGCTCGGTGGGTTTTTCTCTAGCCAAAGCTGTGAAGAATCACATAAGACAGGCATAGAACTTGTCAGCTAGCTCTGCTTTCCAGCATATAAAACACCTTGACCCATTCTTGGCTTTGCTCCAAGCTGGTGACATGTATAGGTCTACATACATGCAGGCTCACACGGTGAGCACACCATACATAGGTGCATAGCAAGGACCTACTTGATTCATGTGTCCATGTCCTGAGACTCAGCCTCCTGACCCCACAGTTTAAAGAATGTGGCAGTTCTTTAAACTATGTTTCCGTGTGCATTGTGGACTATTATGTTGTGTACAGGTGTGCTACATTTGTTTCTGCTGTTTTCATTAACCATGCAAAGATGTGTTGCATTTGTTTGGTTAAATAAAATTTACCTGGGGTCAGGAGGCTGAGTCAGTAATTAGCTGACAGGAAGTGGTCGAGAAGGAACTAAATGTGGTCAAGGTTCTTCAGTGGGGGCTGAGCAGAAGGATGGCGAGCAAGGAGAGAAGGCTAGCTACTTGCTATTCAGCCTCTCTGAGCTGGCAGGATTTCACCGCAACCTTTGAAGCCTGAGTTCTCTAGCAGGACAGAGGTTTAGATAAAGTTTTCTTTAGCTGCTGTGATAGAGCCAGTGCCTGAGGGGAACAGAATTCCCACCTGGCTGCAACCCCTGCAGCCAAACTGCTGCTGGGAGCTGCTGAGTTGCAATTGTGGGTTGAGGCGGCCATTGCTTAAAGCACGGCCACTGTACTGAATGCAAAACAACAGTGTACAACTAACAAAAAAATTAAGATTTAATTCCCTGCAACACTTACATCAAGCTTTTGGCTACTTTAGAAATTTCTAGACTTGTCACCAATCCCACGGCACAAACATTTTTAGTACTTCCCAGCTTCGGCATCTATTATTTTGGCTTTGATATTCTTAGCTGCTCACAGACCTTGACAATTTTGTCTTTGGTCCCGGGGCTAATCGTCAGTCCTGTGCGCTCCTCTGATCCCCTGGCTTTCATCTTCCATCCACCCCCTCGTTCTCAACCAGGAACCAATTCCCAGATCTCTAAGGCTCGCACAGATTCGGTCATCAAAGTATTGTCTTAGTGCCGCCAGGAAAACACAGGAACTAAAACACAACCCGCCTTGTGGTGACTGAAGCCAACAGAATGTGCGCGGGATTTATCTCAAACTTATTTATATAAAAAAAAAAATAATCACAGAACATCACAGTATCACCTCAGGCCTCCTTGGGATACCTTCGTTGAGTATTTTGTCCAACCTTTAGTAAGTGCCCGTGGACACAGCAGCTGTTTTAATTGAGAACGACTTTCCTATGCACGCAGCCCTATGCTACATGTTTATACACTACCCACTCCATAAACAGTTATCTTGTCTCTCAGCAGGAGCCTTCAATTGAGAGAGAGCCTGAAGCCCTGAATGGCCGTTTCCTGGTGTTAAGATTCAGACAAGCCTAACATCCAGCATCCTCGTCTGAAAGGGGGTGGAGGACACCATGAAGGCTCAGCATGTAAAAGGCACTGTTACAATGCCCGACAACAACCCCAGTCCAGTCCCCAGGACCCACCCAGTGGGAGGAGAGGACCGATTCCTGCACATTATCCTCTGGGCTCCACAGATGCACACCTTGAGCACACACACACACACACACACACACACACACACACACACGACAAACAATTAAAAAGGAAATAGATAATAAAACGGACAGACAGCATCACTGTAGCGGGTGTTTTCCAGAATTTGCCAGCAATGAGGTGAAGAACGCTACGTTGTCCCATAGCATATTCAGTGTTCAGAAAGCAACAAGGATCTGTCTGTCTGTCTGCTTTTATTGTGCTAGGGCTCTTGCTGTTTTTTTTTTTTTTATCATAGACAGAATTAATTTCTAACTAAAATTTCTGGATTAGAAGTGTTATAGTCATGAATACAAAATCATATTTTATCTTTCCATGAAAACAAATCCCATGATTTTAAGTTGTCTATGAAATGAGTTTAAAAAAAATTATAAACATGTGGTTTCACAACCTGTCAGAAATGCACAGCTCACATGACTTTCAACTAATCGTGTAGACTATGAAGCACCCTGGCAAGCACATGCAAATGAAAGAGGTCACAGGAACCCACAGGGCCTGAGTAGTCTAGGCACATGCTACACCTGCCTGCTCTTAGGAACGGCCTGTAATAAAATTTGACAGATGATTAGCGACTTGTATACATATTCATACATGTGTCATATATGCTGAAATAACTGAAGGGCCAATGAAGCAATTTTAAATGCATATGTCGTAAGCAACCTACATGCTAGTGGAACTTGTGGAAAGAATGCTGCTGTCTAACTAGAGGCCGTGTGCTCACGTGAACATGACAGTGATTTTAACGGAGTCATTATCCTCTCAGCTCTTCCCAGCTTTCTTCTGCTCGGACAGAATTCTGTAACACACTGAAGAGATTCTCTTGTGTGTTCGAATTCTGGCCCTCAGTGTGGTAGGCTTTGGAGGCAGGGGCTTTGGGAAGTGATTGGATGATGATGTAGAGAGTACACAGTTGATATCGTACCAGGGTCAACGAAGCCCCAGGGGGCAGGGAGCATAGTTAATACAGCACCCAGGTCAATGAAGCCCCAGGGAGCACAGTTAATATCTCACCCTGGTCAAAGAAGCCCCAGGGAGCCCCCGCAGACTCCTGCCTCTGTCAGCTAACACAGAGAAGGTGGCTGCTCTGTCTGCAGAGTTTGACCTCAGTACTCCAACCTCCACAGAAATGGAGAGCAAACCCATTGCTCAGTAACTATTCAGGCAGTGGTCCCTTGTTATACCAACCCATGCTAGCCCAAGCTAGCCCAGACAGGTAGCCATGTGTAAAAGCTCATTCAGGATAGAAAAACCAGGTTCAGCGAATCCAGTAAACTCAGATAACTCATTAACCTAGAAGAAGTGACACCGTGCATAGAGATCTTCTCTGGGATTCTGTTTTGGATACACCTACTACGTTCAGGCCAGGAAACAGTGTCACCACCAAAGTGACTGTAGAGTGAAAGAAGTGATATGAAGTGTTTGCTTGAATGGTTCACTTTATTTCAGTTAAAATGGGTTTGCAAATTTAAAAGATGGGTAACAGCTCTTAATACAAGCAGACTAGTATATGATTAAGTTGAAGATCAAATTTAATTCACGGCATTATCTGAACATACTACTTTATTCATATAAACATTAGCACGTCACCAAAGTTTTAGTCGCGTAATAAAAGGAGCGTATTTTCGAGTATCCTGCCTTGGGTTGAGTTAAAAAGCATAAGCCCTATCTCATTGGAACCAGGAAGGGCTTTGGATGGAGCTACCAGGAAGTCACAAGCATAGCCAGGCATGCTTTAGAGCAGAGCATTCCATTTAGTCAGCAAAGAAAAAACTGTGCTGTGAGCAGGGGTTCTGCCAGGGTTTGGCAAGCACTGCCCATGGCGGTCTATGCCAGGAGAACAAAAGAGTAAATATTGGTTTCTGCTATGCAAACAAGTCATACTCCTCTGTTCTACAAGCTGAACTAATGGGAAAGTCGACAGCCCTTGATATTGGGGGAGGCGTGTCCCCAGAGATGAGACACGCTCTCATTTCAAGCTGACTGTTCAAATTAACTACACCACATATCAGAGGGTGGGGTTGGCAGCTAGCACATCCCTGGTCGACCCTTAAATAGATCCTTACAGATACTTAGATAGGACTGTTAGATGGAGAACTATAGATAGACTCTTGAAAGTCTATAACTATAGATTGGTCCCTCAGAAGGACGCTTAGATAGGATCATCGCTTCAGTGTGCTCCAGAATCTTCTTGTGTAGACAAAGCCCATGTGTTAGGAGTGAGGAAGGAAAGGATGAGAACCCCATCCTTTTCATCAGATCTCTCGAAAGAAGCAATTTACCTTAAACATATTTAATATGTTCAAGGCATCCTGCTTAGTGCCAAGACATACCATAGGATGAATGGCCCCTAAAATGAGCTCTAAACACAAAGCAATAGCTTGTGAATGCCACCATTCCCATAAAGCCAAACCACAATCTTCCTAAGTTCTGAAATATTAAAATACTTGCTTCTCCTGACGTGTACTACCAGAAGTGTGGATACCGTTCAATGCAAACTGCAATTTACAAATGTTACATTAAAACAGTGTCGGCGCAGAACAATTTCCATTTACATTTCTTTAAAAAAAACAGACAAACAAACATTGCTCTAAGCATGGTAGTTTGAAATAACCAAACACTTGAGCAGTGTAACTGCCAAGATAGCTGCTTGAAATATTAATCTCAAGTGCCGAACGCTGTATTAGATATCTAAATCTAAATAAATGAAAACAAGATGAGTGTTACCTGAAATAAGTACAAAATAGAAATTACACAATGCAGCGTAAAATTAGCACATCACACTTAATTTTTAAATACCACATTACTGGAATATCCAAAGCAAATATTTAATATCACATTCATAACATCTAAGTCATTAAAAATACAGTTTCCTACCAGAAATTTTATCCTCACAAAATTGGCTTGAATGTGTCCCTCTGTACAACTGAATCAATTTCACACTTACTCACAGCCCTGTCTCTGGGAGGTGGTCCATTCATCGGTTTGATGTTGCCATAGCAACCCTGCAGCATGGTAACACGCCAGCTAAGCTCTACTGGTTGAGTCCTAGCATTCAGCAAGCCACAGACGAACCCACAGGCCTGGGCCTTCCCAGCGCTGGGCCCTTTAACATCCACTCCTCACCTTAAACACTAAAGAAGGCAATCTAACCGTAACTTTCGATGTTGGAAAGCATAGTTTGGGTGCACACATAACATTTCTTTAAGGCCCTCCAAAAAGGAATCCGAGCTAACCTGAAGTGCTGTTCTGAAGGATGATCGAGTCTCCAGCCTGTGTGTGGAGATAAAAGGCTGTTTAAGATGAACAGCTTTGAGTCCTCATCACGGAAACTTTAGGGATAAAATATCTAGTTTCTCACATAGGCTCTCATGGGCCTCACGATGATCAGTTTGTATTAGTGTTCCAACTAGCATCGTGACACAAGGCTTAAAACTCTGAGGTTTAGCTTCTCCCAAGTCATGTTGCCGAAAGCGCAAACTCCACTGTCTGCAGGAATCCTCCTCCAGTGACCTTTGTTGCAGGGTTGTCCCAGCCGTGGATGTCTGTGGCTGCCGGCCTAAGTGTTCCTTTGCTCACAGGCATGTCCCTCCCATCTCTGGCTCTGCCTTTCCATTTTCTTCCCTCTCAGGCCTTTTTCTGGACTCTAGTCCTGCTGGGTTATAGCCAACCCTAGCATCCTCATCTTCACTGGATGACATGGGGAAGATCTGTATCCACAGGTCCACGTCAGCTCTTTACAATGCTACTCATAAAACATAAACAATGAAGGCAAAGCAGGGATTGTGTCTGCTCTGCTCTGTTCATCCATGAGGGAAGGAAGACACAGCACTCTATAGCATTCGCTTACACACGGACAGTGACGCAATGTGAGATGAGGGTACACACCCAGGGGTAGGGGCAGACTGCCTTCTCGGGAGTGTGAGCTTTTCCCCTTACAGACAAACTCTCTGATAAGATCATTAGGGATCGACAAGACACACAAAACCAAAATACCTTCCAACGAAAGAGCATCAACCAGAGATGAGAAGGAGGGAAACATTTAACATGGATTTCGGGGCCATGATCATGTTGGGCAACCATCTCATCTCCGTCATGCTAACTTAGCACTGATGAGTATGTTCTCACATGAGCCCCTCCTATGCTTGATGCAGATGTAGTAATCGAGATAGCAGCTTGATAAAGGCTCCTCTGAGTGTGGACAGTGCAGCCAGGGAGCCTGGTCTCCAACAGAGAAAGCGTGTGTCACTGGCCTGAGACCTTCTACTCCTGGGTGCCGTTCCCCCTAACCACATTGGCATGAGTGATGTTGTGGGGCTGAGGTGGGGACTGGCCTTTCTGCCTGCTCACAGCCTCTCCTACCAAGGTTGACTTAGCCACGTCTCCCTCTTGCTTCTTGTTTTGTGTTCGCTTAAGTTAGTACGCAGGGAAATTTGGATTTTGTGTATGAGTTTTTCTGTTCGGAAACTTCTTGCAGAGCTTGCTTAGTAAACCATGTGGAAGCTAGAACTGCATCGGGATTATTTTTGCAGAAGATGGTGTCCATGAGAAAACCACAGCAAGCTTAGTGTGCGTGGAGTTTGAATGTTACCCGAGCTATGAACAATTCGATAAAAGACATGAATCAAATCATAAAAGACTTTTTCTCCTATGATGTTCAGCCCTGGTTATTAGCCTAGTCGGATCTAGAGTTACCTAGGAGACAAGCCTATTGGGTATGGCAGGGAAAGGTTGTTTAGATTAGGATAATTAAGGCGGGAAGGTCCTGCTAATTGAAGGCATCTGGGAATGAATGAAAAGCCTGAAGTGAGGTCATCCCCAGCGTTCAGCACTCGACTTCCTGACATAAGACACAGTGTGACCCGACTGGCAGCCTCTTGCTTCCACTGACATGCTTTTCCTGCCATCTTGGATTCCCACTCAAACTTTTAGCCACAATGGACCCTTTCTCCCTTAAGTTCCCTTGGTCCGTGTGCTTTGTCATGGTAACAAGTGTGTGAGTGGAGCCAATCCCTGGCTAACCAAGCATGTGTTGCTTAGGCTTGCAGAGGTAGCGTGGAAGAGTCTGGAGCTGGGCTGTAAGGGTCCTGGAACACTGTAGGCAGAGATACGGGGGCATTCTGGTGGGAATCTGGAACATCGGAATGCTGAAAGAAACGTGCGGAGGTCTAGTGCATAAGGTTTCAGAGTAGAACAAGGACTCTATCACGACCCTGGCTACACGTAACTATTGGTACATTCCAGTGAAGAATCAGGTTCCATTCTGTCCACGTTTTTAGAACTTGTCTGAGGTGAAATTAAAGAGTAACACACTAATTTCTTTGGTCGAGGAAATTCTGAGTTGACGTGGAGTCTGGGGCATGGCAGGTTCTCAGTAACCAACAGGTGAGAAAACTGTCAAAGCCAGTGAGGTGCTGTGTGAGCAGACAGGAAGGTGAAAGGGTGAGGGCTCGCTCTACATCACTGAGTCCATAGGAAAGGCAAGATCCCAGTCTGTGAAATGTAAACTCATTTGAAAGGAGAACACCAGGAATAGGAACACCAAAAGGGCTCCTAGTTTCTGAAGAGCAGCTGTCTGGGAAGTTGAAGAATTTCTCCCAGGGTCAGTCAAGACCTGCTACAACCATGGTCTAAGGGATCCAGGCTCCACCCCAAGCTGGTAGCAGAATGTGACAACATGGTCTACATAGGACTGATCTATAGGCATGGGAAACACAAGATTAATGGAATCATCCAGCCTTGGACCACAGATCCCAAGAGCCAGGGGATGTGGGGCATGGCTGGATTTCGTGAACTGAGACCTGTGAGTTCACTGCATGAAAGTCTAAGTTGCAAAGAGACCTCAGGTTGTTAGCAATTCCAGGACCAAGAGGCATCCCCTGATGAAATTACAGGCATGGGAGTGGAGTCTGCCCCAGAGAGCAGCTCTGTGCGCTACAGGAGCAGACCTGGAAGAGTGGGGTGGCCCAGTACTTCTGGAATGCAGATGGTTCTACCATGAGTCCCAGATGCCAGACATGGAGGCATTTGTTGTTTGCCTCGCCGGGTTTCAGTCTGCTCTGTTCCAATCTGTCCTTAACACACCCCAATTCCTACCATTTGGAACGAGAGTGTTTATTCTCTCCTATTGTGTGTTTGATTCATAGGTAGATTGCCTTGAGTCTCAGAAGAGACCTGGACTTGAGACATTTATCACCTGGAACCACTGGAGCCACTGAAAACCATAGGGACTTTTGAGGTCAAACTGTAGTTTGTATTATGAGATGACCATGAGCCAATGGGAACAAGTTGGGGTTAAGGGGTTATGGATTAAATGTGACACATTTAGTATCAAGTTTACAAGGAAATGATTGTGTTCACAGTAGGGCCTTGAGAGGCGATTGGATTGCAAGGGTTCTGACATCATGAGCAGGTTAATCCACTGATGGTTTCATGACTAAATGAGAGTCTGGAAAGTCTAGGAGGTAGAACTCAGGTTAGCAAAAGTAGACTGTAGTGGAGGGACATGCTTTGTTGGGTATATATTTTTTCCCTAGCCCCTTCTTTCTCTTTGCTTCTTGGGTGCTGAGGTGAGAAGGTTTTCCTTCTCTACACGGTCCTCACCGTCATGTACTTCCTAATTCTGTATGCCTAGACGCCATGCTGCTATCTAACCATGGACTAGAACCTCTGAAGTCACAGCCCTGTGCAAGCATTTCTTCATGAGTCACAGAGAAGAAGGAACTAACACAGCCAGTGCGATCCTGTAGATTTCAGAGAGGATGAGAGGAGATGAGGAGATGTTGGAGAGAACTGGGGGGCTGCTGTGTGCTCGTGGAAAAGGTGTGGAGTGGCAGGCAGTGTGCTCCTTGCCAGTCTGCAGGGCAAGAGATCCCTGGACAGCTGGGTGGATGATGTGTCCGAGTCTCAGAAGACGGGGTGAAAGGTGTGGATTAGGATGCTACCAGGAATGGCTACTGCAGAGAAACTAGGGAACAGATGAGACAGCTCAGGGTAGCTGTGTGGCGAGAGCACAGAAGGTGGGGAAAGGGTGGGGCTCTCTAGAAGCCCCGTGTGAAGGAAAACATGGAGGAGCTGAGGATGGGAACAAAGTAAAGTAGAGGTGTGACTTGAGGGACAGGGCTGTATGCTTTGTGAATATGAGTCCAGGAGAGGCATTAAAATGCAGAGGCCCCAACACCGAGTGCTTCGGATTGTGGGCGCCGTGCCCGTGAGGCCTGTCAGACACAGGATGTCCCACAGCCATTCCCAACCAAACGCTGTGCTTGTGGATGCCAGATATCTGTGAGATGAACTCTCTGAGAGCAAAGGCACACGGCTAGCAAGAAGGAAGAGAGGATAACAGGACAGGCTTCTCCAAAACACACTCATTCACTTTCAAGTATTAGCAGACACTCAGTATTTTTCTTTTATAAAAGATAAAATTCAGTCATGGGAGATCGCTTCTGGTAAGCACAATAATAACAACTACGAATGGTGGTCATTATTTCCCTCTTTCTGCTCAATTCGAGTCAATTGAGGCATCGTCTCATCAATGGATCTCAGATTGCTGTAACTGGCCCACTCCGATTGGACGTCGTTGAAAGTCATGACATTTGTATTCACAAATGACAGCTTTAACATCCACTGCCTGCCCCTATGCCCTTGATCTTGTTTGTACTCCAGGAGCTGAGAGGAAAAACCTATTTCTACAATTTCTCTGAAGAGCAGAGAGTCCAGATTCAGGGCTAAGTGGAGTCTCTATCACTTAGAGGAAATTTGATGGCCCTCGCCAGCACGCTCCATGTTTTACCCACGAGTGGCTTCTGAGTAAAAAGCTAACAGCTACAAGGTGGCTCCGAGCACCAGGCAGTGGAAAGATCGCATTCTTTCTGAGGGCGTAACTGCCAAAAGGCTGAAGCCTCGGAAAGAATGGCTGTGCCAAGCAGCAGATGGGTGAGGAATCTTGTCATCAGTGGCTAAACTGTCTGTGAGACCCACTGTTTCTTCCCACGCTCCACTTCTTCTAGCCAATTGGTCATCCAGCCCCAGGATACAAGAGCAGTGTGAAGGAGGGCTGGCCAGCTGGCCCCATCCACATGGCGGAGAGAGGAAGGAGCGGGCAGCTCAACCCCACAGGAAAGCAGGCAAGACTCAAGTTTAAAGTGTTTAGCCACCAAGGGGCCGGAGCATCTGCAGCACCATTCAATTTGGCAAAATGTGATCCAAAGTTACGCTACTTTATGTGTAGCTTAAATCAAACTTATTGGGAAGTTTTTAACCCTCAGTCTCTTTCAAATTTTTTCTAGCATAAGGGTCAATTAGCTTTAGGATGTTTTCCCATCTTATGTGTGTCCACTGATTCTATAGTCCGAAATTTGCTTTCCTCCACTACACCATGTTGGGGAATATTACTTTTAGGTGTGAGACGTTTGTTTACGCTGCATTTGTTTAACTCTGTGAAGCTGTATTACTGAGCCTGTCTAAAACACCTGATGGTCCTAATGAAGAGACGAACGGTCAATAGCGAGGCAGGAGTGGGGATAGGTGGGGCTGGCAGACAGAGTATAAATAGAAGGAGAAATGAGGAAGAGAAGCAACAAGAGAATGAACAAGGAGAGGAGGACACCAGAGGCCAGCCACCCAACTACACAGCAAGCCACTGAGAAAGCCACAAAGAAAGGTATACAGAAATAGAGAAAGATGAAAATTCAGAGGCAAAAGGTAGTCAGGTTAATTAAAGTTAAGAAACAAGCCAAGCTAAGGCGGGACATTCATACTAAGAGTAAGCCTCCATGTGTGACTTATTTGGGAGCTGGGTGATGAGTTCCTCAAAAAGCCAAAAGAGAAAAACATCACACAACAACACCAGCCTTGTTTCTCCTCGTCCCACATCTCCCCAGGCGTTTCCCTCTGCTTATCACTAAGGACTATCTGTCACTCACACACTAGAAGTGCAATATGCTCCGCCTATACCCTATCTCTCGCTTGCTTACAAACGCTAATGTTTAGTGACTGCCATTACATGTGGGTAGAACATGGGGAAAAGGAGGCCAGAGATATAGGCTCCCCCAGGCCCTCCTAGGAAGTCAGGAGACCCATTTTCTGCAGCTGCCAGGTAATATTGAAAGACACTCACTAAACAAAGTTGAGGGATCAGCAAAGGTCATTGGTATATCCCCATGACTTCCAAGTTTCGGTTTCTGCTATAGAGCTTGTTTTCTCATCACTAAGTACAACGGGTATAATACATAATATATACAGATGAGTACATTTCCAGTCCCTGTAGGCAGAAATCATAAACTGTGACGTAGTCCTGAGAGACAGGAGAAGATGCCGGGAAACCACGACCATTTTCTGTGGTGGAAATTTGGACACCACAGACCCTCAATAGCATGAAATAGCCATTTACACGTGGCACTATCAGCCCAGCTGATTATGCTGAAATGGGTTTGGAAGGGGGATAGTAATTTCTTTTTTTTTTTTTTGTATTTTTGAGACAAGGTTTCTTCGTAGCTTTTGGTGCCTGTCCTGGAACTACCTCTTGTAGACCAGGCTGGCCTCGAACTCACAGAGATCCACCTGCCTCTGCCTCCTGAGTGCTGGGATTAAAGGCGTGTGCCACCACTGCCCGGGGAAGGGGGATAGTAAACAGAATAATCTTACTTTATATCGATGCTAACATAATGATCAAATGTGTTTTGATCAGTAAACTGGGATCCAACAGTGGGCAAAATAAATAAATTTCTCAGAATGTAGTTCTTTAAGGGAGAGGCAAAGATAATGAATGAACGAACAAGCGGTGTCTCGGTGTTATGGAGACCAAAACACATCAAAGACATGAAACAGACTGGCGTGCGCATGGCTGCACTCTTTAAGTACTGCCAACACACACACATGCACGCAACACGCCAACACCTACATGTGCAAAATAAAAGTTGTAGCATCCTCCTGAGAGGGGAAACAAAGCCTGAGCGACTGACAACATATACCGTGTTACAAGAGTTTTGGCACCATGAACCCCCGACAATATTCAATGGATCTTTATGATATTCTAAAAGCATGGACTTACTTATAAATTATGACTTACAAAACAGGGTAAAATAAAATTAAGACTGTGTTATATGGAATATACCTATATTACAAGTGCACACATATAATAACTATACATTTTCAAAATCACAAACGATGAATCCATACATGTTTAGGTCAGATTTCTGGACAGGATAAAATTTTCTTGTATCAGATGTATGCAAGTCTGGGAGGTACTAAAGGATCTAGTTGGAATGCATCATGTTTATTTTCTTATTCAGAGCTGCCAGCTGATAGATACCTAAGTGCAGCAGCACCTACCAGAATTTACGGAGCCACACATTTGGCGATGTTTGTCTCCCAGACGAAGCTGTGAGCCCACCAACAAGGCCAGGACACTGTGTGAGGGGAATGCAAAGTCTGACTGGACGGAACTAGCTGACAACAAATAAATTGGAATCAGTGAGTAATCACACTGCCTTATCATTTCATCTTTGCGAGGAGAAGGACAGATATCCTGGGACATTTGGAACCAATGAAAGCAGCCACTTCACACCCTGGTTTCTATTTACTATGAGCGCGCAGCAAAGGCGAGGACCGTCATGGAGTAAGGTTATTCTGATGGATCACCCTTGCAAACGTCCTCCCCTAAATGAAATGAACTGCTGTTGATGAAGTATGTGGATGTGAGCCCATACATGCACACACTGGCACACACATACGCACACATACACACACTGGCACACATGCGCACACACTGGCATGCACAGGCACACACATGTACATACTGGCACACACATGCACACACTGGCACACATGTGCACACACTGGCACGTTCACAATGTGTTAAAGTCTTAAAGACTGCCAACAATGAAAGCTGGATATTTGAAATTGTGGTTATTTTTAAATGAGATTGTGATAGCACATGACAATAAAGAACAATTACAGCAGAAAGTCTGAATAATATTTGGTAAGAAAAGCATTTGTACCTTTATCTGTAGACATAAAAAACTTCAGACATCTAATACCACCCTTAGCATTACCACAATCATTACCAACAGTTACGGAATATTACTTTAACTATGTAAAAGTGTGTTAAATTTGCTTCTGCTGCAGTTGTTAACAATGTAAAGAGGTGTTACATTTGTTTATGCTGTATTTGTTTGATTATGTAAAAATGTGTTGCATTTGTTTCACCTTGCCTGCCAAGGTACTTGATTAGCCTAATAAAAAGCTGAACAGACAATAACTAGACTAGACAGTAGTGGGATATGTGGAGCTGGTGAGCAGACAGAATAAGGAGGAAAAGAAATCTAGGCATAGAGAACAAGAGAGAGGAATGATGGGAAGGAGGGAGGAAGAGATGGACACGCCCAGGGCCAGAAGCCATGCAGCCGCCAGAGAGACAGACATAAGGACAGCAGAAAAGTAAGATATACAGAAATCAAGAAAGAGAAAAAGCCCTGAGGCAAAGTGCAGGTAAAGAGAAACAAATTAAAATAAGAGCTAAGCTAAGGCCAAACATTCAAAACTAATATAAGTCTCTGTGTCATGGTTTAGGAGCAGGTTGGTGGCCTAAAAAGAAAGCCTGCTACAGCCAACACCACAGGGCTGTCATCTCGGCATCATGTCCACCATAGGTGTGTCTACCTTGGTCAACACCATCACCAACATCATTACCCTCATCATCATCACCTCAGAGTCACATCTGCATCATCACCACACTCTTCTCTCCCACCTTGCCTGCCATCATCACCAAAACCATCATGACCACTATCACCCCCAGTGTCCACACAACAGCCATCAGCATCAGCATCACAATCATCATCATCACCATCACCACCATCATCACCATCATCACCACCATCATCACCACCACCACCATCATCCTCATCACCATCATCACCATCCCCATTATCATCACCATCATCATCACCATCACCATTATCATCACCATCACATCATCACCATCATCATCACCACCATCACCACCATCATCATCACCACCATCATATCATCACCATCATCATCACCACCATCACATCATCACATCACCATTATCATTACAATCATCACTATCACTATCACCATCACCATCATCACCGCTATCATCACCATCACTACCATTGTGGCCATCCTCACCACCATCAAATGCAGCTGCAGCAGGACACCCAGTGAACTTTTACACTGATTTTTGTATTTTGAATACAAAAAAGTTCTTTTTCTCCAAACAAACTTATGAAGCAAAACCAGCTTTTCTTTCCCACATGAAACGAGCATAGGCAGAGAGGCACTAGATCATTGAGGAGGCGCCCCACCAACTGCTCCTGCTGGAAGTTAACAAACCCACTCTTCACCCGACTCCCATTCATGGCAGGGTTCTTTCCTCCTAACTGCTGTGTCTGGGAGAGTAAAGCTCAGTGTGTTAGAGCCAATGAGAAGCTAAGTGACGAGCTCAGAAGAGCCATCCAGAGTAGAAAAGGAAATGGGCTGTACTCACTACTCAGCACACACTGGAGATCCCATTCTCTACATCAGACCAGCCAAAGTCCTTCCCTTCCAGTCCTGAGAGACATTACCCAGCTGGGCCTTTCCATGAAAGCTTACATAGCCCTTGACCAAACTCATCACAGTTCCCCTTACACCATCACAGGGCTCCCATCTCATCCCACCCACCACACAGTGAGTCCTCCCCTTCCCACCCACATCATAGTGCCCCTTGCCTCAACCTGCCTGTTGATTTCATCTCTCTTGGACGACTAATATCTTGGGGTGTGTTTGCTTACAGCTGCTGTCGTACATTGAGCTGTACTTGAAATGACGTAATAAAGATATGGCCAATTACTGAAAGGTTTGTCTAAAGTAGGATAAAAAATATGATAAATGTGCTGCACAGATCGCTCTCAAAGCCAACGGGCCCTTCGGCGTGCTCAATAACACCACATCAGGAGCTTGAACACAACAAAGGCAGGAATGTTCACACTGCAGAAACTAGACACGCTCTAAGAGCCCCCCGGAGCCAGCAGGAAACAGTGCACACACACTGCTCTGAAGACACAGGTGAACAAACACTAGGCTCAAGAGACAGCAGTCCTAGATGTGTTCCAAGACATACTACGGCTGGCTAACAAAGACGGTGAGAAGGTCTGGTTCCTGTCTCTTGCTTTCTTCTGGAGGATGGACATGGGCACCAGTGACAACTTGTCCAGTTCTTGTGGGTTTTTTTCTTCAGAGACCATGAAATCAGCTCTGACAAGTGCAAGGCACAGAAAACATTCCCCTTTTTTATTATAATAAAAAATAAACTTGAGACAGGAGGCATACACCCAAGGTCTCTGCTGTGTTCAGGGCTTCCTCTTCTGTGTTGATGTAAAAGTAGGAGGACCAAGAACCAATATAGGCCCTTTAAGGATGCTCTCAGACCTCTGCTTTCCAGAAGATGCTACTCCAGCGGGTAGATTCTATTCCCTTTTGAGTTGTGTGTATATGACAAAGTCAAGAGTGAGGAATAGAAACACGTAGCAATTGTCTCAAGAGACCATTATTATCTCCACTGGCGACCCACAGCATCTCACACCGTAAAGGTCTTAGCACTGCTGTCAAGGTCATCTTTGAACTTGTCTGACACGCTTAAATATAACTACCACGGAAGCACTTGTTTCCACAAGAACTCTGGACGGGGATAGTTTCCATCCAGTTATAACAAGAAATGAACAGAAAGGGGCCAGGTGACTTCTGGGAGCCTCTGCTTGGGAGGCAGCCGCTGGAGTCTCTGGCAACAATGGCAACTTCTGTCTAGAGTTTTGGTCACCCTCCTCCAGCCATGTGCAGCTTCCCCTAACCCCACTTATGTCTGTGCCAGAGCTGGGATGCTGGAAGCTGCGTGGAAAACTAGGAGAGGATGTGCCAGCCACTGGTCCCAGACCACTCACACATGCACTGACATGATGGGACCTACACAAAGTGAGAAAATACACACAGGTCTCAAACTGGTCCTGGGGGGAGTGATGAGTCTATGGTCTCCAGAGAAATGCTGGGATTTAGATATCTTCACAGACACTTCCAGCTGTTGCCGTGGAGACTTTGACTCTAGTGATTTACACTGAAGCCATGAGTTAGATACACTCAGAAATGACGATGACTCCTCGGAAGCCAGGAGTTCAGACAGTCAGATAGTTCCACAGAGATCGTGATAAGAAAAAAAAAAATCTCTTTATCCTTCTTACAAACTAATTTGATAATTTTACACAGAGAAAGGATGTGTGTGTGTGTGTGTGTGTGTGTGTGTGTGTGTGTGTGTGTGTGTGTGTGTGATGTATTTGGTTTTTTGAAGCAGGGTTTCTCTGTAGCTTTGGGGGGCATGTCTTGGAACTAGCTCTTGTAGACCAGGCTAGCCTCAAACTCACAGAGAACGACCTGCCTCTGCCTCCTGAGTGATGGATTAAAGGTGTGTGCCACCACCGCCCGATAGGATTTGTATTTTATATTGAACTATGCTTTCAATCGATGCAAGCTAGCGAAAATATTGGGTTTATGTGAAATAATTGTTTCATGAAAAACAAAACAATATTTGATCCTTTGAGATGCAGGTGTGTGTTTTCTTGTTTTCTGCTATTATCAAAAGC
The DNA here is from genome assembly GCA_004026605.1 of Ondatra zibethicus. Classification (NCBI taxonomy): domain Eukaryota; kingdom Metazoa; phylum Chordata; class Mammalia; order Rodentia; family Cricetidae; genus Ondatra; species Ondatra zibethicus. The sequence goes on along the minus strand of PVIU01003914.1, from coordinate 36,304 downwards.
CGCATTTCTCCAGTACATCATAAAAAATTAATAGAATAATCAATCCCCCTCTACTATTATAAGGAATGTTCCAATGCTAGCTAACATTTCTATAGCAACATTTACTTAAATGTCAATGTATTTTTATTTCTGGGAAATATATGTAAGATTTCAAACCAAGGGCCAATCCCAAGAACAAATCTGTGCTTTTCACTTCTTTCAAGAAACACTTCAGAATTTAAAACACCATAAGGAAGTCATAGAAACAAAAATACTAGCAATCTTTTGTCAGGAAATAATTATAGTGGCATTTGAAATATATAAAACCTGGCAGTTCCACAGTATGTTGTAGTTTTATGGTAAAATGTTAAAAAGATTAAAAGAAATATTCAGCATGCAATTGAAAAGCATAGATGAAGATGTGAAAGTAAATAAGTCAGCAGCTAATGACAGTTTGTGTTGAACCTCGTGGTGCACCTAAAATTCCACATGCAATGTTGTATGCATACTTTCTTATTCTGCCATCCCTAAAATATATGCATTAATATATTTTTATTATGTAAGTGTTTTTGTAACAGTCTTATAAAACCATTGCTATGGGCATTATGTATATTTTTACTCTTTCCCAATTTTTGCTCTGAATACTACTGTGGTGACTAGCTAGTTTTGAGGGCTCTCCAAGGCTGCTGACAGACTCTGAATGACAAGCATTCGATAGTAGCCAGTTCTCCTGGGAGCAATCTGGGCTCCCTGACTACATCATAAGAAGGCAGCCTATTTCTACCAGGAGCTTTGTCTCTCCTAAGCATGTCCCCATGTCTCCTAGACTTCAGAGTAATGCTGGACATCTGCACATGTCAATGACCTTTTAAACTTTGTAACATTTTGGAAATCAAAAATTTCCTTCACGGGTATGAATACGTAGAATCTAAATATTTACTTAATTTTTAATTGCATGTTCATATTGGGAGTTAAGTACACATGAGTGCAGGTGCCTGCTTAGGCCAGAAGAGGGCACAGGATGGTCTTGAGATTGAGTTTCAGGCTGTAAAAGGCTCTGTGTGGGTGCTGGGGACCCGACTCAGGCCTTCTACAAGAGCAACACCAAGGATATCATCTTCTTACCCTTTACACAAGTGAACCTTTGACAACTGCACAAAGTCTGTGGGGTAGCCCTTCCAAGAGGTCCTGTCAGTCAAACCACAGAGCCACTCAGGGGTTTTGACCACTCCACCTCAAGTGCTGGGGTTACAAATGCACACTGCATCCATCTCCTCACTTTGCAAAAGTGATACGGGTTCCCAGGATTGACAGAACACTAGTTTGACATAACATAAAATCCACACCAATTATGTCATTTAAGCTTCCTTTTGGACATCACTTGTTGCTTCTATCAGTTCTGCTGAGCACAAATGTCTTCCTTCTTGTTCTCCTCATTACAGTCTCAGGTGCTCACATCTGATTGTGACATCAGAAAAGTCACAAGCCCTCAAACTTCACTGGAAAAGCAAGCCGGAGTCTCCCTTATTATGTTCTAGCCCCGTCCTTATGAAAGTCCCCTAGGACATGCATTTCTCTATAATCTAAGCATTGTTAACTTTTAGTGGCAAACACTAGTTGCGCCATCTTGGTGTGCTATTACCATCTTGCAATGATACAGGTGATAGCACACTTTTTTCAGTTCACACCACTTCCACACATCATGAGAACTGCACAAGTGTGAGGCTAAAGGAAAATGGAAGATACAAGTGTATCCTTCCACATTTCTAGGAACAAGAGATACAAGTGTATCCTTCCACATATTCAGGAACAAAAGACAAAATGAAATATTGGTCATTTTTTTTAGTGAGCTTCTTGAGGTTTGCAATCAGCATTCTCTTTTCTGTGGACAGACCAAAACCAAAAATTGATTACTTCTAGACCTGAACTTCATGGATCTTTAACTGTTGACTAGTTAATTAAATGCAGTAATGGAATCACAGATTAGTCCGTTCCTCATAAGTATGCATTAATAAACCCATTTTTCAGTGCAAGAAACAGCTGCGTATGACCACTGTTATATTACACGAGTACAGTATTCCTCTCACTTTCTGACAGATCATAAGTTATCTGACCCACTGGGAGGGCAGATCATCAATTTTCAGCTTCGTGCCTGGCTTCCTGGATGAACTCTGAAGTTTAATACATAGTTTGGGCCTCTCATCATTCATCTGCTCAGGGGATGAAGTCCCAGCTCTCCAAGAACTGGGACCTGAATCAGGAGGAGCCTGCCATGAAGTGTGAACTATGGGTGCTTCTCAGTGTGCTCTAGTGAAGGCGTCTTAGGTCTGTGAAGTAATGTAATCGCCATCAAACAGATACTGGACGCGAGGTGTTTGTGAGTCGTGCAAATTATTAATGTTGAAAAGGGTACCATTGACAGACAAAGTCTGGTCAGATTTCTTTTGGCTCAAATATAGAGCATGAAACACTGGAAAGCAATTTTTCTGATAAATGGCATCTCCAGAACCATTATTATCTTTTAAACCCAATAGGGCAGCAAGAAAGGGGCAGAACAGTGGACAAGAGCAGCAGGGAAGGGGTCTGTGGGCAGCAGAACAAGGCAGAGGGGCACAGGTGTGAGCATCAGGACTAGGCAGAGGGGCACAGGGTGTGAGCATCAGGACTAGGCAGAGGGATACAGGTGTGAGCCATGGGCAAGGCAGGGGGTACAGCATATAAGCAGGGTGCACAGTAGAGATGCACAGGGAGTGATAAGTGGGCAAGGATAAGAGGGGCCCAGGATGTGAGCCTCAAGCAAGGTAGAGAGACACAAGGCATGAGCACCGAGGCACAGTGGAGAGACACTAGGTGTGAGCAGCCAGGCAAGGCAAGGAGGCAGAGGATGTGGGGATCGGTGCACAGCAGAGAGGCATGGAGTTCATGCAGAAGCCACAGACTTACCTCAGCTGAACTCATGATCCATGGGAAATCCCTTCAGGAACAGATACGCCCCCTTCTTCACTCTGCCTGGAACATTCTTACAGACTTCAGAGGAGAGATCCCAGTGTGGGACCAGCGAGCGCCTGGCGCAGCTCAAACCCCTTTGTTTTGATGGAAGGTATGGGGAGTTTTTCCGTCATTCCACACATGAGGTTTGAGATTCTGTCCGTGGAGCTGGGCATGGTGGGTGGAGAAACTGTCTTTCAGTCACAGAAGACAGCGAGGCAAGTCGACCACTGCAGTCATGGCAACTCCTGACACTCCGGTTCTTAGCCTCAGAAGTTTGAAACCCCTCGCGCTCCTCTTGCCCCTGACATCTTAGTCAATGCAGGGCTGAGCTCTGGTGAGGAAGAGTCAGACTGGTCTACCTCCACTGCATTGCCAGGACTTTTCCACTTTTCACTTCCCTCTTCCTAATTTGTGGATTTGGACCCCTTTCCTGCCCACACAAAACACCTATGACCTTTCCCCTGCCAAAGCTATCAATTAAATTAATTGCCTGAAAGAATGATCCTCCTCACCTAGAATCCTTGCCGATTTTAACTTCAATTCTATTTCCCAAAGCATGGTCCTCCCTGGGGCTCTCCCTAATTCCTTGGCTATGTGTCCTCTCTCCTGCGTTCATTACCTCCATCCCGTGCATATTAATTTTTGGGTCACACTTTGTCTTCTCAGCGACATTCTGCATTAAACTGTCTCCGGGATTAAATTGTTTCTCATACACAATAATACGTGGAGCCATAAAATAAGATGTGGAGTTTATACAAGAAACCCCAAACTTATTTCTGGTAACACAATTTGTAGCAATTACAACTGCCGAGATTAATTTGGGGTCCCATTCCATTCACTCCTTCTCAGTTTCTTTGTCAGAGGAAAATGTCAGTTTCATGTTTGAAATATTTCACCTAACATTTCAATAAGTGTACTTGAGAACAGTCATCATTCACACATAAGGCAGAGAAAGCAAGAAATTAACAATAGCCCCAAAGCCAGCTGATAGTGCAGCAAAACCTCCTCGCCATTAAATCTGCCCCCCCCCCCATAATTTATCAGAAGTCAGACTGACTAATTTGTCCTTCAGATTTTTCATTATTAAACAATTAACTATGTAACCTGCTCGTCTTCCCTCCCTGTTGAGAAAGCAGAGGTCCCATGTTACAGTTGGCTACAATTGCTGATACCGTTGAGACCTGATTGGGACTTCGGTCACACGTCACCAACCCTTCCTAAACTGCCAGTTTTACCCTGTAGCATAGCCTTCAAACTGTCTTTTCTCCCTAACCTCAGCAATCAAAGGCTCCCCACTGAGGAATTCTGGAGAGATAGCTGGCAAACCAAATCCTGAGCTATTAACAAAGGCTTTGTGAGATATAGCCCTGAGATTACTGGCCAAGGAGGTTAAAACAAGCCTGTGGTGATGTCGATGCTCAGGTTGCCTGAATGAGACGAGGCTAGAGCGATAAGAAGGGCTTACACACCACACATTCTGCTGGCATTCTTCTTAGAACACATGGTGCCTGGCAATGTCCCCGTAGCTTACAAAAGTAAACACACATGTGTACACACACACTCATGCGGCGTTCCACCAAAGTGAAATTTCTCTGCATGCACCTGACATCTCTAGAAATGTTTCTCTTCTAAATTCTGTAGGGTGAGCATCAAGGCCACTAGGCAAATAATTCAGCCATTAGGGAAGCCTTGAAACATATCTAGCATTTCAGCAGAAACAACTGGCCATGCAGACGTTATTCCAAGTGTATCTCACAAATAATGGACAAAGTGAACTCATGCCTACTCCCCCCAGATAGGGTACCAAGAGAGAACAAAGCATGATTCCCCAAAAGTTCAACTTGAGGAGTCAAGCTCAGTGTGCTTGCTTACAGGGCATGAGTGACAGGTTACTTTAGGGGAGTGGTTGACCCCCAAGTAGCCACACCACCAAGAGTCTCCCCAGCAAGGATGACTTCCACATAACTGAACATCTAGTTATCTCTTTGGTCACTCCCACCTACTATCTACTCTAACACCTCCTGCAACCGTGGAGTTAGGGTAGAATCACACACTGAAAAGTGCAAGAGGGCGTGGCTGTGATCTCACATCAGGCACACTGTCTTCCCCAGTGCTCTTTCTATGTGGCAGCATTAGCTGTAAACAGGGAATTCTTGAGGTCTCTTATACTTGGCCACAGCTGTTCTAAAGAAGACAGTGGCTATGATGCTTTGAGAGAAACACTCTACAATTGCATTTTTTTTTTTTTTTTAGTTTTCAAAAGCTTAAACTCCAGCAAAGCAATAAGCTCTTGAGCGTTGGCTTGACACTACCTTCATAGGAGGAAAGAATATGTATCACGAGGTCTCTTGCAGCTGGGTGAAGTTACTCAATAAATCCCAGCCTGCAGATTGCAAGGAGATGAGGGAGTAGGGAGGGAGGGATGTGAAATGGTCTTCACTCTTCCCTCATCCAAAAAATCAAAATACAAAAATAAAGCAAAATGCACCCTAGACCTAGAGTGACCATTATGGATCAAGAGAAGTCAGGCAGAGGCCATGGGTCCAGCACGGGTGTGGGCCACCACACAAGCTCTAGGCTGGGCTATACAGGACAGAAGGGGAAAGCAAACATTGGCAATACCCAAACAAGAGATCTAGATGGTTTAATCCTACTTCTCCAAACCTCCACGTAAGGAACACAAATGAAGAGACTTGAGCTCCGTTGCTGCTGGGGGCTTCTTTTTCTACTCCCACCATCCCTGCCTGGCTAGAATAGCAGGGAAAACTCCTGCCTGCCGCATCACACTCTCATATGGTAATTTAAGGGCTGTGGTCCAAGAGACCCTGAGGATGCAGAGCTGAGCTTCCCCATTGCTCACTGCAAGAGGAAGCAGAATGAGTTAGCCATGTTTGCCCCCTTAACACGCCTAGGAGGAGCTGAGAAATGACTGATTTTCACAGGACCTGGGTCCCTTAGATGTAGAGGGGTACTCTGAGGACCGTGGGACCTGTTTTCCAGCTTTATCTTGTTGTCGTTACGGTGCTTCTCTAGATGCCCAGCACAATCTCTAGATGTCTAAACACAATCAAGTAAATAGCATCCTGAGCTTGGTGCCTCTTCTGGGCCTAATAAACATGATGTGGCTGTGGCAGGGACCTTCTGGGAGCTTTTGAAGACTTCATATGACTCTTTCACTTTCAGTAAGGAAGATGCATGCAGTAGTCCAAGGGACAGAAATTGTTTCTGAGAAGGCCCTAAAAGGATGTTACTAAGATGATATTCCATCTGAATTTGACTTTCTTAACTTCCCATTGACTCAATGGAACCTAAAGTACCATAGTCATAGGAAAGGCGTACAGACAAAAGAGAGGATGCCAGAGCTGAAAAGCAGCACGGAAGAACGGTTTGTGATCAGTAAAACCAGCATTTCTGTTCCTGCATATCAATTACAGTCATTGGAGTCTCACATGTTCGGTGACATCAGCCTCTCTGAACAGACACAAAATCTGCTTTTATAACTATACAACAGCGAGGGGGGGGTCAAGCCACCTAGAACTCCAGTTAGGACAGCCCTGAGATCCAGGACATTTCCCCAGACTGGGCATAGCTCATTGAACACAGGCAGATAAAACCACTAGAAAAGACACCTGCATGTTTTATTTAAGGGAATTATTAATTCAAAGAAACATGAATTCATTTCAAAATGAATAGATTAACACCCCAAGTAGAAATCTTTTTTCCCAGATTAATTGCGATTCAGTGAGACATGCGTTTAGTCCATTAGACACATCCTAGGTGTCTGTGCAGGCCCCAGCCAAGGCAGAGACCCTGGGGTAGAAAGTTGACTGGAAACTGCATACAAAGAGCTTTGTGTCTGTGTGAGGAATGGATTTCACTGCGTGGCTCCTTCACTTCCCAGAGTCACCCATTGCTTTTTCCTTCACATACAATTATTTACTGAATTATGAAAGAATTTTAGTGTTATGGGAAACACACATATAAACATGCACAAACACACACATACACTTCTCTACAAATTTTCTTAGAAAGACAAATTAGAAACACCTCTGACACTCTTTCCAGAGAATTCTCCATCCAGGAGATATATGCCCGTCTAGACTGCTACAGCCCCTGTCCTGCCCTTGCCCCTCATTCATGACCCTGATGGACACTATGGTCATTTCACAGGCCACTGCTGCACCTGGGAGCTCACGCTTTGTCTCAGATGTGCCGAAGACACAGACTACATTTCATGATCTGATGCCTCCGAACATTCTCTAGCGGAAAATGGCATCCTGAAATTCTGTCCTCTCTGCCTCTAGGAGCTCTCTGTCCCTGGATCCTTCATCGTTTCTGCCATTTGTATCACCACTTGGCACAAGGGGGGGGGACTCAATAGCTCATTAGCTACAAGTTTGACTCCCAAACCATATAGCTCCCACCAGTGCCTTGGCAGAGGAAGCATTCACCCAAATTCCAGTCCTAGCTCTGAGTGAGTGTCTCAAGACCAAATTCCTCTTTGTGATGAGGAGCTGTATCTCCCATAAGTCTCCACAAAACTCACTGGAATGTATTGTACAAGCAATTGGGTTTATCATAAGGCAAGTGTGCAGATTAGAAACAACCCTGGGGAGATTTTTCTCTCCTTGAGGATATGTTGTACACCAGCTTGCACGCATGCCATGCCCGCTGAGCGTGGCAGAGCCAGATTCACCCAAGAGCATTTCATGGTGTTTGCTGAGGCTCTATTACAAGGCATTGCTGTCTATGTACACTGCACACTGGGCTGAAGTTAACTTCTAGATTCAGAGTTTGACTCTGTGGCCCAAACCTCACAGCAAACATCATGGACTGGTTTTCTGTATGAACAGCCCCACCCTTAGGTGTCTCCTAAGCCTCAAGCTCAGGGTTATTGTCCCAGAGTGCACACATAGTGATTACCCCCCAAAATCACCAAAATCTTGAGAAAGGGAAGACATCAAAGTAGATACCAATGAGATCCAGAGGATTATTAAAGAAAACAATGATAATTTGTGTTCTAGCTAATACTTTGGAAAGTCTGGAAGAAACTGATAAATGTTCAGACCTGTAGAAATGTATACCAAGAAGATAAGAGCCTCTTGAATTGATCCATAATAACCAATGGAATTGAAGCAACAATAATTTCCTAACAAAGTAAAACAAGTAAAAGAAAATGTGATCAATGCCAGATCCTACCAGATATTTAAATAAAATCAAATATCAAAGCTCTGCAGTATACACTGTGAAATAGAGAAGTCATTCCACAAAGCTTATTCGGTGACTACAACAACTGAATAAATGCAACACGTGAAAAGAAAGCTGTGGACCGATTTTCTCCATGGTCATAGATGCTAAATTTCTGAGTTAAATTCTTCCAAAGCGAATTCGTCAGAACATTTTAAAGCTTACAAACCATGATGAAGTGAGTTTCATTCCAGGGACAAAGGGGGTAATTCAAGCTGCAAGAACTGAATACATTCAAAATACAATAGGGGAAATGAATCACATGATCTTCTGGAGAAATGCAGAAAAGTTATTTGACAGAGTCCAGCGTCCCTTCACGAGAAGAGCCCTTGGAGACCCTAGAACATTCCTTTCTTAGTCTGTTTTTCTGCTAGTCAGAAACTGCCTGTCCTAAAGCAACTTGTGTATACAGGAAAGAGCTCATTTGACTTACAGGTTAGAGTCCGTCATCCAGGGGAGCCAAGGCAGGAGCTCAAAGCAGGAGCCTGAGGCAGTCACTGCAAAGGAACACTGTTTGCTGGCTTACTCCTCATGGTTTTCTCAGGTGCCTTTCTTAGACAGTCTAGGCCCAGCTGTCCAGGCACAGACCCACACAGAGTAGGATGGGTCCTTCTACGTCAATTAACAATTAAGAAAATATCCCCATAGACATGCCCAGAGGCCGATTGAATGGAGGCAATTCTTCAGTTGTGGTTCCTCCTCCCAGGTGTGTCAAGCTGTGGACAACAGAAGCTGACTATGGTCTCCATATTTATTAAATGCAAATACTATAAAATATGCAGATAAATGAGTAGGGGGCTCTCAACAGAAGTAGCAATAGTCAACAAATACATAGACATGTTCAACACCCTCTAGCCGTCAGGGAAATGCAAGTCAAAACTGCTTTGAGATTCTACTTCATCCCAGTCCAAACGGCTATCATCAAAGAAACTACAAGTGCCTGTGAGAAATGGCCCTTTCTCGGGGAAATGCTGGGTAAAGGAGATGTGCGTCCACCCTGGGAGAGCAGGTGTGAGACCCCTGCAAACTCAGGCCAGACCAAGTCCCATCATGGAGACAGGCACTGGGCACGATGTCCCACTAACAGAGGAGCAACGGGCAAGTGATAGTGCCTGCAAGACAGAGAGTCGGTTTTCCTTCAGGAGTGTAGGCCCTGGGAACGTAGCCCACCACGCTCCGGCGTGAACACACACTCACAAACACGAATGCTGCATAAATTGGTCTTGGCATATTAAAAACAAGTTTTTTTAAAGGAGACTCAAGTTAGGTAGGTATGAAGAGGAGTGGATATTTGAAGTGTTAGGGGGTGAATATGGTCAAAATACATTTTACAAAATTCTCAAATAAATAAATAAATAGAATACTTTAAAATAAGTCAAAATAAAGAGACTAAAGAAAAAAAAAAAGAACCTCCCTGAATGGGAATTAGAAGTATTACATGATCCAGCTACACCACTGTTGCATATGTACCGGAAGGAATCTTAGTCAGATGTAATAGGACCCTAGCACCCCCATGTTTGCCGCAGCGCTGTTTATAATTACCAAATGCTAAACTTGGCCTAGGCATCTGGGATGGTCATTCTTGGTTGCCAGCTGTACTACATCTGGAATTAACTAAAACCCAAAATGACTAAGCACACCTGTAAGGGATTATTTTTTCTCAGTTAAATTACTTGAAGTGGGAAGATCCACTTCTAATCTGGATCTTTGAGGTAGGAGGAATCCACCTTTAATCTGGACCACACCTTCTGCTGGAAGACGACATTAAGGACGTGGAAAAAGGGTGCTTGCTCTCTCTGCCTGTTCCCTCTTGCAAGGAGGTCCAATCCTTTACTAGCCTACTTCTCTGGGATTCCTGGGTGTACTGAAGACCGGCTGAGACATCCAGCCACATGGGCTGAACAACTACTGGATTCTTGGACCCTCCCTTAGTAGATAATCATTGTTGGACTATCTGGACCACAGCCTGTAAGCCATTCTAACAAATCCTCTCTCTCTCTCTCTCTCTCTCTCTCTCTCTCTCTCTCTCTCTCTGTGTGTGTGTGTGTGTGTGTGTGTGTGTGTGAGAGAGAGAGAGAGAGAGAGAGAGAATATATATTTATATGTATAAACACACATATATAGAATAAATGTACATATATTCTGTAAGTTCTGTTCTTCCTGACTAATACAGTGTCCTTCAACAAATGAATGGATATAGCGAAGTGTTATTCAGCCATAGAGATGAAGGAAATGATGCCATTTCCAGGAAAAATGGATAGAACTGGAATCATTAAATTAACAGAAAAAGCCAGACTCAAGAACACAAATGTGTCTCATAGGTATGTGCAATTTAGATTTTAATACATGTCAAGAAAGTAGAAAAAAAGACAATTTGGGCAGGTGCAGAGGACCAGCAAGAGGAGGTAGGGACACAAGAGGGTAGCAGGCATGGAAGTTTCATAATGAACCTATTATCTCATACAGAATATATACATACATATGAATAAATCATGAAAAATAAAATACTGTTTCTAAAATATCTCCATATTATTATTATTATAATAACAATCCACTGAAGTCTGATTTCACTCAAAAAAAGAACGCCATCAACATAGCAAAGTCCTACAGTCCTGGCAAACCACACCTTTAAATAACCATTATCCATTTCTTCATTGGTTTTCAGTTACATCTTTCCCCTTTTCAGCTTCTACACCCCCCCCCCACACACCGCATCTGTAATGCTACAATTCTCATTCCCCTTCCTGCCTGCCATTCCTTTTGATTCCCCACAGGTGAGCATTAGGAGAGCCTGCACTCCCTCAGCCCTCTTGCCCTGGATGTGGAAGATGGCCAGGGAAGGCCCAGGCTGCAGTAGCCCAGGGGACCGGGTAGCAGAAGGTGCAGCGGTGCATGGGGTCTTTGAGAGCAGCAGGGAAGGGGAAAAGGGGTCCTGATCCCTCCAGAGGCCTTCTGGGGATGGCAGAGAATCAGTGGAAGGGATGAATGTTCCAGAAAATCTGGTGAGAGAAAACAGGAACACACCCCTTCTGTCCTGTACCTTGAAGGAGTGGACTAAGGACACCCAGATGGCACAGAGTCCAGGGACCTCCATTAACTGAAGTAATCAAAGACCGCGTCCCACGGAACAAAGGAAAGCCAAACGAGGTGCTGATTGTTCCCTCCGAATTATAAATGTGAGCCTTGGTGGTTAATCAAATTGGCATTAATTATTAAAGAACATTATTCAAAATGAGGCTTTAAAAAAATAATCGATAGTAACTTGCCCTCCTAATCTAGTTACACAGTCTACAAGTGTCAAGCTCACAGGGACACCCCAGGATGCCCTAGGCAGATCCCTAACCACCTACCCCAACCCCTGGCTACCCCCCACCAAGCCTATCTACTCCATCAATTGGCACAGCAGCACTGTGGCCTCTGGTAAAGCAAAGGCCTGTCCCCTGCTGTTTTAATGGGGGTAGGGATGGCAAGCACAAAACTGCCGGGATGCTGTTCCTTCCTTACTGGGATACCCATGTGTTTCCAAACAGGAACATTTTATTAAGGTATGAAACAGGCTTAAAATAGAAATGCATGAGATACCCAAACGGATAGTTCCAAAGATGAAAACCAGGGTCTCCAATGCCCTGTTAGGAGCTAGAATATTAAGAGTCCTCCACCCCTACCCTGCATACTCCAATAATCTAGTGACCTCAAACCAGGGGATCAGGAGACCAGAGCAAACCCGAGGGAAATATTTCTAAGGACAGACCTCCAAATGCAGCAACCTGATGGCTGAGGGTCAGGAGCTGTTGGTGAATGGGCTCAGTGGAAGCCAGAGATTCCAAATTTGAAGTCTGAATGGGTCAGTAAAAAGGATTCCCTGGAGCAAGTGTTTCTGTTTTGAATAGCTCAGTAAGTAAAAGGAAACAGAGCAGCTTAAATGAGGTCTCTATTGACTCATTACTTTCGACTGGAGAAGGCTAAACCCAAGTGGCAGACCCTCAGCTCCGCTCCTTCCCGCATCTCCCCCACTCCCCTTGCTTTGGCAAAGTTCTATTCTTTTTCTCCCACACACATATGTTTAGGAGAAAATGAAAGGTTGAAAATGTATTTGTCAGCTTGAGAGACAGCTTCGTGGATAAAGCGTGTGCCACTGAGCTCTCATAAATCCAGGCAGGCTGGAGCTGGTGAGATGGGACATGGGTAGAGCTCTCCCTGCTCTTGCAGTGACCAAGCCCAGTTTCTTCACTCATATGGAGTGGCTGACAAACACCTACAGCTTCAGCTCCCCTGGGGATCCAATGCCCTCCGGCCTCCATGGGCACCAGAACTCACTTACACATATACATAATGAAAATAAACAATAAATCTTGAAAAGTTGAGGAAGTGTGAGGGCCACCTGCAGTCCTGACACTCAGGAGGCCCTGGGGATGGGGATCCCTGGGTGAAGCTGGCTAGCTAGACTAGACAGAACTGGTGAACTCTGGGTTCAGCGAGGGACCCCGCTAGACTAGACAGAACTGGTGAACTCTGGATTCAGGGAGGGAGCCCGCTAGACTAGACAGAACTGGTGAACTCTGGGTTCAGCGAGGGACCCTGCTAGACTAGACAGAACTGGTGAACTCTGGGTTCAGCGAGGGACCCCACTAGACTAGACAGAACTGGTGAACTCTGGGTTCAGGGAGGGACCTCATTAGACTAGACAGAACTGGTGAACTCTGGGTTCAGCCAGGGACCCCACCTCAATAAATGAAGAGGAGAGCAGTGGAGGACATGGGATGTCAACCTTGGGTAACCACACACAGGCCCACATACATGCACAGTACATACATGCCCATACATGTACATGCACACGAGAAAGATGGAAGAGGAGGAGGAAGAGGAAAAAAGGAAGAAGTGGGATGAAGTAAAAGGAGGGGAAGGAGGGGACATGAGGGAGCATCATCGGGGACTCTGCATGTCCTAGCTAACGTCAGGGTGTGCCCTTCAGCCCTGCTAGATCTATTCAGGACACAGTGCTTGATTGTCACCCTAGTGTCTTGTCTTTTCCTTGCCATTACATCTAATGTTTGTTGTTCCAAACTCTGTCTTCAGATCTCGATAAACAGCCCCAGGTTGTGCCATCTGGCAAGTGCCGAGCCTGTTCCCTGGGGAGTCTGTGCTCTGCTCGTCCTGGTTATGGTGTTGTCGGCTAGGATAAAATACTGCACCATCACAAATCTCCCTGAGTCCACTGAGTGCTGGTTCCACATAACTGCTGAACCTCCCCTCGGTGTGAGCCCATCACCATCGTGCCTTCCTGTTTCAGTGCATTCTTGGTTACCATGTCCCAGGTGTTAGGCATAACGCAATCACCAGCCAGAAAGCCAGCTGTCAGGGGTGGGGTTGCTCACGCCAGAGACAAGCTGTGTCAAGGCACTGGAGTAGTACCAGCAAGTAACATTCTGAGTGTCCTGTCCTTGGCATACCTGCCAAGAGAGAGTGCTGGAAAGCCTGGAAGAAAACCAGAAATACCTTCCAAAGAAGGAAGCAGGTAAGTGGAGAGATTGCTGAGCTGGGGTGCCCACACCCCCTGATCCTCACTTAGGGAATGAGTCAGTTACAAGCTAACAGTTAAGCCAGGCAGTGGCAGCACACACCTTTAATCCCAGCACTTGGGAGGCAGAGGCAGGCGAATCTCTGTGAGTTCAAGGCCTGCCTGGTCTACAGACGGAGTTCCAGGACAGCCAGAGCTGTTACTCAGAGAAACTCTGTCTCAAAAAATCAAAAACAAAACAAACAAACCAATGCCTGGAAGCTGGAAAGGCCACTTCGCACACAATGGCTAGCCAGTAGCCCACTAGACAATGCAGATGCCCAACTACTGTGAATCCCCCTGCAATAACCCACGTGACATGATTTCCTACACGGGAATTTGTAGGAAATTATACACACTGCATCCTTTGATTCATTAAGCAAACACCTGGATGCTAGGGATCGGGGAATCTAAGTGTTCACCCCCTCATTCCCGCAACACACTCAAAACAAAGGACAGCTGGGTGAAAGGTCCTTGGTAATTTTTACCGCACTGAAGCTAACTTTAGATTGCCTTGGTGTCCTGTCCGTCAACCTTGAATATCTTGTGGAACTCCTCTTGCTAAGGATGAAAGCAGTGTTCTCCTTCAATGACAAAGCTCCACGCCCTTGTTTGCCAACTGTGAACTGCCGCAGTTGCGGAAGTCTGTCCTGGAGAGCCGTGCTGTTTCGTGAAAGCCATGGGCCGTGCTGTCAAAGGTGGTGGTTTTTATGCACCCGCCTCCTGGTAATTATCTCGCCATCTGTGGCCTCACAGGGGTTGGTGATTTCATCCAAACTCAACAACTTGACCTTATTTGTCAGCCAGCAAACAAGACCAGTGTTGACTGAAGTAAGGTCCAAGCCTCCAGTTTATCAGCTCTTCCGCGCTTAAACACGGGCACTGCTCAGCTTCTTCTGAGGATGGGGCTGAGATGCCTGCGTGGGATATGGGGCCACTAGAGGCAGAAACAGAGTGGACAGGGTGTCTAGTACATCCATTAATGGCACACTTTGACCAAAGCTCAAACATCGTAGGTTGAGTGAGGAAACTGGAACTAACATATAAATTATATTATGAGGTTATGAATATGTGAATCTTACTTTGAGGTGATTAAAATGCAAAATCTTGCCCTGAAGTTATCAAAACCCATTCTCTCAACTTTATAATTTATACTAAAATAATTTCACTTTTAAAGACGCTACAGTTCCCTTAGTTCAGCCACGATCCTCTTTAATTTCCTCACCTGTGTGTGTGTGTGTGTTTCTTTTTTAGAATACTCTTAATTCAATTCCATTTAGGTCATCAATGAATCGGCATGTGGGGGGCGGAATGCTGTCCCCATGAAACTGTTGCCCTGAGCACAGCAGTTCTCGGGTTATATTTGAATAACGCTCTCCTTCCATTTCAAACCCAACATTAACAGAGAGGCCCATCACGTTCTCTCTGGAAGCTTCCTGCTCTAAGTCACACAGAATGTAAGCTGGCTCCTTTTGAAATGTACTTTATTACCAAAAAGTTCAAGCTGGTGAACAATTTTTTGACAATTCCTGTGATAGGTCCCGGAGACAAAAGCAAGCGTGCAGGTTTCTAACACAACATCTGTGCCAAACTTCTGTGTCCAAAGCTTGCAACAGATGCTTCCAAAGAAAAGAATCAAATGTCTGCCCGGGGACTGGGAGCCTAAAAGGGCAGGAGCAGCTGCCACTGTCACCAGAGGGTGGTCACCCATGTCTGCACTTCTAAGAGCAGCAATCTGTAATTAATTCTGCACTCACCAGCTGGCCTCTGCCATCCCCTCCCCAGACCCCTCTTGAAGATCTCAGTGTGGAGAGATGAGGAGCAGCGAGCCTCATCTGTTGCCAGGCTTAAGAGGAGAAATGGTATTGTTTGCTCAGGCAAGACACCCAGAAAATGTGTGAAAGACTAACAGTAATTAAATTTCTAGGTAATGTAAGTGGAGTACAATACATCCAATCAAAGAATCCTTAGTATCCAGCCTTTGTTTCTAGGAATATCATTAAAACCTCGTTAGCAGTTAAACTATCTGATGTGGACTTGTCCCAGCCCCACAGCTGTGTGGTCGGTAGGCGTCCTTCAAGCCCACCCAGGTTAAAGAGTGAGGTTGCGGAGCTGATGCTAATGTCTCCATTAGGGAGTTTCTGTTTCAGGTGATTTTGCTATCTGACAATGTTGGTGATGTCTGAAGTCAGCGTCGTTGACAAAACTGAGTTTGAGGGCTCATTTCTAGAGTGCAGAAACGAATGAGCAGTTGATCTGCCACAACCGGGGTTCCCTGGCTCCTGATGAGGTCCAGAAACCCTAGCCAGAGCATACTGACTCATGGATGTGCACTTATTCCCAGACTGACTGGCCTTTCTAGCTGTCCAGAAGCCATGAATTGGACAAGGAGCTGTAGAAAGGCTATTAGGCAGGAGTGTGGGCCACAGTTGGAGGCTAGATCTATGTCTTACATCTAGTCATGGTTAAATCAAAAGTCAAATGATAGATGCCCTTCGGAGAGGGAGGAAACATCGATATGGAAGGAAATCACGAGTGTGATGAGGAGGCTCAAAGACTGGGAACTGAGAGAGGGGACTACCCCGTTCTTCAGGCGTTTCCACTTTTCATGAGACGCACCAAGCCAAAAGCAACTCAAGGTTCATTCATCCAAGGAGCTTGCAGTCACCCTGTTGTAGTTTGGGGGTGACAAGTTCCCTGTCTGATAGTAGGTGGACACAACAGAATAGGGTGAGATTCTAGCTGCACTGCCTCCCTTGATGGAGCAGAGAGCTCTGGGAGAGAGGCGAGTTTGCTTACAGAACTCTGCTTACTTTTCAGTGTGCTAGTCTGACCCTTGTGTTCATGTTCCTGTAAATTCTTCCATGAAAAGTCCCCTTTCCCCCCTCCACCAGTCATGACCACTGCCCCTGAGACCTCCTTGCATCCTGTATTTATTTCACTAAGTAGCTGCTATGTCTCATTGCCAAATTGAACTGACCGGGGGCTTTGTGTGATGTGGGTTGTGGGGGTTGAATACTCTTTCCCATTCTAAAATTTCAGTGTTGAATCCTACAATTTGCTCTTACTCAGATACAGGGTCATTGCAGCTGTTTTAGATACCACGTGCTTATCAGTGTGCTCTAAATCCAACAAGACCGCATCCTTTTGGGTGGAGAAATGTCTTCAGCAAGAATAGGACGCAAAGATGAAGGCTGAGTTCTGCGAGACAAGGACACCGAGACAGCTGATCCGAATGAGGCAGAACAGGGCTGGATGGGTTCTTAGTCTCCCTCTGCAGTGGAAGCCAGCCATGCCTGTTTCTTCAGCCTGGACACCTAACATCCAGAGCTGTGAAGTAGCACATTCAGACTGTGGAAGCCCCCCAGTCTATGGCACTTTGTTACCGGAGCCCAAGGAAATCCACACAGCCATGAAAATTAGGTTCTGGCCTTTCTGTCTAGAATTTATGGTATAAATTACCATACAGACTGGATACGTTGCTAAACTACAATTTAAAATCCATGCGTGGACGCGAAGCAGAAACTAAATGGAGTTTTCTTCCGTAACCATCTGCTCATCAATTAAGTAAACAAGAATGAGCAGATGTGCCGGAGGTGTACTTAGCTGCACATTGCTGTAACATGTGATCATAGGATCCTTGCTTTCTGGACAGAGAGGGACTTGGGATGTAGAAAACACTTGCCCAGTCCTGGCCTGTGTCACAAGCTCTTCAAAATCTCCCCATTCTAGCCACGTGCAGTGGTGCACACCTTTAATTCCAGCAGGAGGAAGGAGAAGCAGTTGATCTCTGTGGGTTCGAAGCTAGGCTAGTCTACACAGTGAGTTTTAGGACAGAGTACATAGTGAGACCCTGTCTCAAGGGAGACATAAAAAAAAGGTTGCCCATTCTAGACTATCGGGACGTTGCTACAATACTGCGTTGAAGTCTATGCTCCTCTCCACATCTCTGCTTTTTGTATTTGGAAAGTAATAACTGTTTACTACATGGGAAACAATGCATTGGAAGAAAAGATTGGAGAAAATGCAGAGAGAAAAGATCCTTTGTGTCTCCAACAAACGTTTGCACTAATCTAAGGAAGTCTGAGACCTTTTGTCTCAATAATTATGAAATAAACATAAATTTAGAGCAAAGTGTAAGATATGCATAACAGGAACCTCTCCGAGATATGTAAAGCTCACATTTATTTCCTTAATTATTTTCACATTCAAATTCAGCCCAGAGAAAGGAAAAGCTGTTGTATTTACAAAACAGATCATTAACTGTAATTACATTTGTAAGAAAAACTACTTAAGGTCCTGCATGCCAGGTTCAAGGGCAAATTGTAAGGCACACAGAAGACAATTTGCAGTGTGAATGGGGCTGTTTTCCAGCCAACTGCGCACAGGGTGAGGGGGTTAAGGAGCGCACAGACACCTAAGACACTTATATGCTTATATTATAGGCAATTATGCCTGCAGCCGAAGGGGTCAAGGAAGAAGACTTCTGCAGATAACTGCTGTAGATAGAAATTTGCAGGTAATTAAAAGAAGTTGAAATCCAATTTAAAAGTTCTAGTCATTTGCTCTGCTCATCATCCAACACAGATTTACAAGCAGACATGTCAGTAAACCACTGAGTCTCATATAATCCCCACGTAGCAGCCACACAAATGAGCAGGGTCCTTCCCTTCAGGGTCTCTCAGGAGCCACCTCTGCATCCTTGTCTCACCAGGTCCTCCCTCCCGGCGTCTCTGACCTGGTGTCCACTGCACTTCCTGGTGTTAGGAGTCAGGCATTGCGCTGGCCTGC